>MJUU01012268.1:1479-56303 GCA_002080025.1 Modiolus philippinarum | reverse complement strand
ACATATGTGTTATGGTCTCATGTTCATTTACTCCATATCCTTTCGTAAAATATTTAATACAGGAGTTTGTCTTTTATTGCAGTGTGGAGTTGGTAAAACAATTCCCCGTGGTAGAGATGTATGCTCTTTATTTTTCTTAGATATGGTGTACTTGTACATGAGATAATATCTCATGTGTACACTTTGTTCAATTACTATTATCTAAATTTATGTAAATTCTAAAACCGAAGGATTAATTCCCACCCTCGTAGTGTTGTCCTTAGCTATATTTGATATAAATGATTATTCGGATTTCGTTTGCTTTATGCATTTTAATATTTTTTTGAAATTATGGATTTCCTTTGTTTGGGTTCTAGTGCTGCTGATGAGGAATAAATTTCCGAAATGGCCATACAGCTCATTAAAATTATTGCAGTTGGAGATTACATATGTGTTATGGTCTCATGTTCATTTACTCCATATCCTTTCGTAAAATATTTAATACAGGAGTTTGTCTTTTATTGCAGTGTGGAGTTGGTAAAACAATTCCCCGTGGTAGAGATGTATGCTCTTTATTTTTCTTAGATATGGTGTACTTGTACATGATATAATAATATCTCATGTGTACACTTTGTTCAATTACTATTATCTAAATTTATGAAAATTCTAAAACCGAAGGATTAATTCCCACCCTCGTAGTGTTGTCCTTAGCTATATTTGATATTAATGATTATTCGGATTTCGTTTGGTTTATGAATTTTATATTTTTTTGAAATTATGGATTTCCTTTGTTTGGGTTCTAGTGCTGCTGATGAGGAATAAATTTCCGAAATGGCCATACAGCTCATTAAAATTATTGCAGTTGGAGATTACATATGTGTTATGGTTTCATGTTCATTTACTCCATATCCTTTCGTAAAATACCGTTACAGATATCAAAAATCTGACATAGGGAAAATAATCATCATGAAAAAATCTCCCATGCCGAAATTTTGAAGAAAATCTGATGATCCATCTTAGAGTTATTGCCCTTTTTCCGAAAATTTTTCAAAATTTCGATGTTCTTTTTTTAATTTTGGTATTAAAGAGCACTATCATAGATAGAATTTCAAAAATGTTCAGCAGGTTAAGATCTACCCACATGGAAATTTCAAGTAGAATAAAAAGATAACAGGAAACACCTACAAAACCTAGCAACATGCCACAAAGTAAATAGGAACTGCACAAGAAAAAAAACCACAATAAAAATACAAAAGACAAACGTAAACAACGATAGGAACTCGGGACAGCCGGACTTGATACCGGCACTAGCAAAAGCCAGCGGTAGGGTTAAACCGGTTTATGGGTACCCAAACCTCCCCTTTCTCTGTCCCGTTTCCCTATAGTATAATAAACATACGAATAAAACCCATACAGGTAGACTACTACCTCCATCACCACAATCTAGAAAAGAAAAATGGGGGAACAAAACGTAATTTTTAAAGATGGGTCAAGGAGTGCTGGCCGCTAAACTGCCGGCTAGCTCAAGGAGCCTAGTCTGCTGCTAAAACACTGTCGAACTACGGAAGAAAAATCAAATTCAAAACTCACAATGGGTTTGGTAAAGAATCATGTATTTCAGTAGACATCGGCAGTATCAGTGAGAGGCCAGTATGTGTGTAAAATCCTCAGGTCACTGGATCCTACAGCTAATTTAACGGACCTATATATGAGTTTTGGCCCTTTATTGGTCATTTTTTTCTTGATTTTATACCTTTTATACGCCCGTCTGATTATGGTATACCGATGTCAGATTGTCCGTCCGTCCGTCTGTCCGTCCGTTTCATATGTCGCGCTCTAACTTGACAACCATATGGCTGATTCACTTCAAACTTTATATAGGTATTTGGTATGATGGCCTCACGATCTGTATACTTTTTCGTGAAATTTCGATTTTTCTGGCAAGAGTTATTGGACTTTATTCGTTAATTTAAAGACAATTGTTTACATGTCGCACTCTATCTTGACAACCCTTTGGCCAATTCGCTTCAAACTTTGTAGAGGTATTGGGTATGATGGCCTCACGATCTGTATACTTTTTCATGGAATTTCGATTTTTCTTGCAAGAGTTATGGGACTTTATTCGTCAATTTTCAGGCAATTTTCTAATGTCACGCTCTAAATTAAGATCCCTTTGGCTAATTTACTTCAAACTTTGTAAAGGTATTGGGTATGATGGTCTCACGATCTGTATACTTTTTCATGAAATTTCAAGGTTTTGTTGCAACAGTTATGGGACTTTATTCGTCAATTTTAAGGCAACTTTTTACATGTCACGCTCCAATTTGACAACCCTTTGGCCAATTCTCTTCAAACTTTGTCGAGGTATTAGGTATGATGGCCTTACAATCTGTATACCTTTTCGTGAAGCTTAATTAGGCAGTCATAGGTGCTTCTGAATTGGGAATCCCTTACCTTAATCACTTAGAGTTTTGAAAGGATGACGACGGGCGTATCATGCGACTTGGCGCAGCTGTTTATTGTCTTATATTTCAAAAAACGCTTTGAGATAGAGGTCAAGTTGCAAAATGTTCAGCATGTCAAGGACTACATTTTATTAAACACTGTCAAGTTTTCCAACCTCTTCCAAAATGACCGCCAGCGGGGAACTTAGTTTACCATTTGACTTAATGGGAAAATTCATACAAAGAATTTCTTCTTGAGAACCATCAAATGGATTTGAACCAAATTTTGCACGAATGATGCTTATGGGGTGCTGAAAAAGTGTTGCTACTTTGGTGACGATCCGTCATCCAACATGGCCGCCAGCGGGGATCTTAATTTTTGACATTGGACCCTATGGGAAAATGCATACAAAGAACTTCTACTTGAGAATCACTGAATATATTTAAACTTAACTTGGCATGAATGATGATTATGAGGTGCTACCCAGGTGTTTTTACTTTGGTGCTGATCCTTCATCCGACATGGCCGCCAGAGGAGAACTAAATTTAATTATTGGACCTTGAGGAAAAATGCGTACAAAGAACTTCTTCCTGAGAACCGCTGAATAGATTTGAAACAAACTTGAAATGAATGCTAGTAAAAGTTTGATCTGTCAGCACCATGTCACAGATTTACGATTTTTGATACGGCATTTAGAAATGGAACCAAAAGAACTGGAATCATCAAAAGATAAAACATCAAACAAATTAACATTGCATGGCCTAATTTGTGTATTAGTTTCACCATATCTGCCAGAACCTGGTAAAGACGCCTCGGATGTTGTCTCCATCGGGGAGGATCTATAGACACCTGATGTATCTGATAAATCCGTGTCTGTAATCTCATCAGTTTGGGACCTTGGTTACCCGGGCAACGTCCAAGTCAGTATTTGCTTCGTTTTCTTTTGTTTCATGATTACGGAGTGTATTGACTGGACGGATGATATCCTCTGGGACGATTCGTCTACCGGCAGAGATATCGGCAAGCAAAACCGAGGAAAGGGGGAAGTATAATACCATAAATCCAAAATCATGGCAATTCGCATCCAACACAAATTATGACAGTATGATAAAGACAAAACAAATGAACAAAAAAGGCACTAGCAGTGTGATTCCCTATAAAAACATTATGTACCAGATATGATTAAGTTAAAGCGTTGTTTGCCGTGAAACCTTGAATGTTTTGTTTTGAGGTATCTTGTAGGAAAAGGCAAAAAATAAATAGAAGGTAAAACATGTATTGGAAATGTCGCAGCGATTAAAATCTGTTTCACTTCCTACAAATAATAGATTTTGCATGCTGCTGACTGTCATGCTGTATATTTCGGCTCAAAATTTTGCATGAATATGTAAAAAAAACCTCCCACTTCTAAATTTTGTAAATTTGTATTAATAGATCGTATACTTTTGTGGAAAAACAACTTTTTTCAAAATCTCTATTATGTTTAAATGGAAAATATTTACCGCGCGCGATTGTCACCCAGAATGGAATAATCTGACAAGAGTAGTGTCACCTTTTACCAGTCGACAGGTGATCTAGTATTAGCCAAATGTATCTTGTCCATCGATTGAATTTTCCTGACTGTGCGACCTCAAAATAGAAAAATCCAACACTTAGAATTTTTAATATGTTTTACAAAAATAAGGAAAATTCGAATATATACAACAATCTTTGCAATGTTATTTTTCAGTAATGTATGATCATTCTTGATCTACATGCAAAACTTGAGAGAAATTTCTCCTTTATTTGAAAACCAATTTCTTTCAAGTTTTCAAGTCATATTATTGTATTTTCTGAGCCAAACATTGAAGTTTAGAAGCCTTATGCACAAAATTGTATAGATGAAAGTATAATATTTTGCTTTAAACTTTGTTTTCTAACTGTGAAGTGCAAAAGTCTCTGATTCTACGATTCTGTCAGACCACTCCTTCAAGCCGTTCCGAAACCCACTTTTTGGTGAAAGTGGGACAATTCTTAATAAAAAATAGTGTGTGTAAAAATAATTCCCAAAATGCATTTTGTGATGACTATAGTGTACAAGAATAAATTAAGTGGTAATTTATGCAATTTTTAAAGGATAATTTGATTTTTAAAACACAAAAAGCCCTTAAATATCTCAGGCATTCTCAACAAAGAAATATTCCGTATTTATGACCAAGAGTACATTTTAAACACTGGGCCGATATCTGCTGGTGGACGAATCGTCTCAGAGGATATCATCCGTCCAGTCACTACACTCCGTAGTCATGAAGCAAAAGAAAACGAAGCAAATACCGGGTGGGACTTCGCCCGGGTTACCAAGGTCCCAAACTGATGAGCTTACAGACACGGATTCAGCAGATAGATACATCAGGTGTAAATAGTTTTCCCCCGAAAGAGACAACATCCGAGGCGTCTTTTCAAGTCTATCAGGTTCTGGCAGATATGATGAAACTAATCCACAAATTAGGCCATGCAATGTTGAATTGTCTGATCTTTTATCATTTGATGATTCCAGTTCGTTTGGTTCCATTTCTAAATGCCGAATCAAAAATTGTAAAACCTGTGAAATGCTGCTGACAGATCGAACTTTCACCAGCAATTTAATGTGTAAAACTTACACTGCCAGAACATATGATGACTTGAATTGCGCATCGCGAAACCTAGTTTATGGTATAGAGTGAACTCTGTGTGGTTTGATATATATTGGAGAAACCAATGATAGATTGAATAAAAGAATATGTGGACATCGCTAGGAAGTCAAAGACAACAAGATTCGTCATGTCTACACACACTTCAATCAACCAGACCATTCCATCGTCAACATGACGGTTAGAATCATTGAGAAAATATATCACCACACAAACAATCTAACTTTAAGTACACCATACCGTTTACAACGAGAAGAATACTGGATGAGTGAGCTTGGAACCGCAATACCTTATGGTTGCAATGACAATTTAAAAAGTATATAATTTATTTGCCAAGTCCGGGATGTACCTCTGTCAAAGTGATGAATATCTTGAATGGAAGCCAACGCCGTCAACACAGGCATGGACATCGACATTACACTGCCCTAAATCAGCATGACATTTCAATTACTGGTCTTCTACATACACGAATGTCTCCCTAGGTATTCATCACATACGTACAAAGCTATACTCTTTACAACATTCAAAATTACATTCATTTTATTATATCTGTTTAAGCTCTTCCGTGACAGATCCATCGTCACATGAATACATATTAACTGCAATTGTCCTAGATATTGCTCATCACAGACTATTTAAACCTTTTAGCAAATCTGCTCATCAAAAAGAACGTCGTTAATTCTTAAAACTCAGATTTACAAACAAAGGCGTAGTTGCCATCAATCATGGCAATATTCTTCATAATAAACATGTTACCGCCAAGATACCACCATACTTTAAAGACCAAACTGTTCCTCTTGTTTTGCAACTAAAATCTTTAATCACAAACGGGTATTGCGGGATGTCCAAATTGATGACTTTAAATCAAAACCACCTAATTGTTCTTGTCTCCCTTCCTCATTTATGTACGCTCCTGCTGGTCACGATATTACGGGGGACCTCAACATCGTAAACAATGAGAACCATCGTGATCTCTTCACAAAAGGCCAAACATATCGTGAACCCCAACCCATCAATTGGAAACAGAACTTTCAAATGTTGATGGACGCAGTTGAGGAATATGCCAAACAATGGGCAAGGGAGAGAAGAAAAAAGTTGAAACACTGTCCGACTGGATCAGGTCCATAAAGTCATTGTAGCTCGAATGAGGCGCCTTAAGACAACCATGAGCCCAAATTCAAAAAGCATATTCGATGATCCCGAGGTAGAAAAACATTGTTCTTCCCCCATGACAATTGTGTTATTGTACCAGCTGCCAAAAACAACATCACATTTATCTGTAAAAGACACTACATCATGTGTACATTGACTGCTTATTGAAGGCGATAGGGATTAGCAATTCATTTGGCAACCCCACATACAAACTTTCCATCATACCAAGGGAGGACATGATAAACAACACAAATTAGTATTATCTTCCTTCGGTATCATTTTGCGTGAATAGAACAACAATCTGCCTTTAATATGCTGGGTACCTAAATTACATAAATGCCCTTACAAATAGAGATACATTGCTGGGTCTGCCAAATGCACAACAAAACCCTTTTCTAATCTCCGCACTTCATTACATACTGCAGTCATAGATGTCCTCAAGATATATAGTGATAAACAAGTGGAATGATTCAGATGTGGATTCTCAAAAACTCAAAAGACTTATTAGAATATCTATGTTAAACTGAACTCAACTACTGCAACAGTGTCAAAACATTTGATTTTCCTACTCTCTTAACTACTATTCCACACGATAAGTTAAAGTCAGTTCTCCAGAATTTAATACATCAGTCTTTCTGAACTAAAAAGGGTAAAAAAAGATATTCATATTTTGTGATCGGTGAAGATGGGGTCTATTTTGTTAAACATCACACTGATTCACACAAAAAGTAAACAGAGCAGGATGTCATCTCAATACTGGAATTCCTGATTGATAACATAATTGTAGAATTTTGAGGACAAGTTTTCCAGCAGACAGTAGGGATACCTATGGGGACTAAATGTGCTCCACATTTAGCAGATTTGTTTCTTTAGTCGTATGAAGCCAGGTTCATACAAGGGCTAGTTCAGAAAAAAGACAATAAGCTAGCCAACTCAGTGTGACGGACCTATACCTCTACATTGACAACTCTGGACGTCTGAAAACAAACCTCTACGACAAGCGTGATGATTTTGACTTTCAAATAGTGAACTACCCGTTTTTGAGCAGTAATATTCTCGCATCTCCGATATATGGCGTGTATATTTCACAACTCATTCGCTATTGCCTTGCCTGTAGTTTGTACAGCGATTTTGTCGACAGAGCGAAAATAACTGTTTCAAAAATTTATACATCAAGGCTATGTTCAGTCACTGTTGCAATTGTCACTACAGAATTTTTACGGTCGTCCCGATGATTTGACAGACCGTTACAATGTTTCTATTTCACAAATGAGAACATACCTTTGTGTAGATATAGAGTTTGTTAGCGGATTGACTAACATCGACTGTGACAAAACTGGACTTCTCACTGGCAGTGTGACGGGTGCCACACGGGGAGCAGATCATGCTTACCCTTCCGGAGCACCCGATGATACCTCAGTTTTTATTGGGGTTCACACTGATAGTGCTTTAATTGTGTGGCGTCCTTGTTCATTTTTGTTTATTTGTTTTGTCTTTGTCACACTGTCCTAATTCGTGTTGGATGTGAATTGCCGTGATTTTGGATTTATGATTTTAGAAATCCCCCTTTCCTCGTTCGTTTGCCGATGTATCAAATCATGATTTCCATCGACGAAGTAGTCGACCCATAATTTTGAGAAGTATCTTCATACAGAAATACCATGAAATTAAAGCTAGATTAGAGGTTTTTTGTAAAAACAAAAGACATTCAATAATGTGCTCTGATCATACAAAAAATCTAGCGATGATATGTGCAAATGTATTTAAATCGTGCTTATCATGAGAGGATATTAAAAAAAAAAAAATACAACGTATGAAAAAATTTACACATTTTTCAAATATATGTTCATATTTATCTAATAACAGTTTCTTGTGAACCTGGTTATAATATAACAGTCTACTTTTTTGTAAGAATTTGACCTAATCCTTTTACAGAATGGATGTAACTGTATTCTTATATGACGCTCTTTCTTTGCTTTGTAAGTAAACGAATAAAGTTTAATCCAATTGAACATGCGCCCATTTTACACTATCAAATCATCTATAATGTGCACTTGGCATATTTCATTTACTGTATATTTTGTGGAAAATGAACTTTTATAGTCGACGGTGGCCCAAAAACCGATTTTTTTTAAACCATACAATAGATTTTTCTTAAAACTAAGGAGTATCCCCCTAATGTAGAGCTTATCTGATTATGGCTTTTCATTTTGATCCGATCGGTTATTAATTCTCAACTCTTACACATATTATCGTTTATGTTTGATATCTAAAAGCACTGAAGAAATGTAAGTTGTCGAAAACAACGGAGTAGAATACCGAAGGAACAAATTATTGGTAATCAGAAAAATTGAAGTCCAGAGATATTGCTGAAACGAGAACAAAGAAAAACAGTGACATTAGACATTTACAAAATGTAGAATTTAAAAAAATCAAAACCCAGGAACTTACATTGTGAACTCCCATAAAACCGGGTGCAATCAGGTGCTCCGGGAGAGTAAACATGTCCTGCCCATTAATAGCACCTTCAGACTGTCAGTGAGGCCTTAATAGTTTTGAAAAATCTTTTTGCTTGCTGTTTGGTTAATGTCGACATTACCATCTGAGGAAACTAAATTTACAGCAACTTTAATAGTTCGTTATTTGATATTTTGGTGCAATGTAAGATTTTTCATCAATAAAAACATTTGTTCTTTTTAGCTCACTTACTTTGAAAACCCATCCTCTTTAATATAAAAAATTCAATAATAGCTGTCGATACAATTTAGCTCGCAAAAAATTAAATGAATTTTCAAAGGAAAATTCCTACCACAAGCTTGCTTATATTTTATCGTGTAGATGTAGTTCGAAGCGGCATGATGTTTTTTCTTTTTGCCGACGAAAAGTCTTAGCAGTATCATCGCTGATGTGACGTAGCTTCCGTATATTCAAACCTGTAAGGACCGAAGCTCTAACAACGAAAACAGGAAATGTATTCATATTCCGTTTGTCAACAAAGAAAGAGATGCTATTAACATCAGCAACATTTTGAATCGCGAAGAGGTCACTTCTAAAATCCCACCTTATTGTAAAGATTAATTCAAACCAAAAGTATCCTACCGCTATAAAAAGACCATTAGCAGGACATTTTTATCTACAAAAAGACATTGAAGGACCTAGACATTATGAATTTTGTGACATCTTCTCTGACATGCAACTGTTCCGTCTCTCCTTTTGTTAACGATCCCTACGGAAGCTGGTATTAAATGGTCCGAAATTCCTTAAACCAAAGCGTATTAATTGGAATTTAAATTTCAAAATCGTTATATACATTGTTGAAAATTACGCAAGAGCGTGGGTTAAGAGAGTGACAGACCAAGAGCCAGAACTTGAGTCCTTGTCAGATTGGGTAAGATCCATTCGATCTTTAATGCAGAGTGGTGTTAACAATCGACCTAAGTCTGTATTTGAAGATCATGAAGCCAGTAAGTGCCTTTCTACATAACATGAATTGATGAAATATGTTGTTGTACCTGCAGACAAGCTTCTAATAACATCGATTTTGTATGTTAAGCACATCATTACAACTGCTTCATCAAAGAACTACGCATTGATCACAATACACCAGGTAGTGCTACCTACAAAAGAGTTTCATTTGAAAAAGATGAAATCCTTTCCAATCACGATCATTCATCTCCTTCTTGAATATCAATACTAAAAATTACAATCAAGACTTGCCATACCTATATTGGGTACCTATATTACACAAAAATCCATATAAGAATAGATACATGGCAGGATCTTCATCTTTCTTAACTACTGAATTGTGTCTATTGAACTAACTATGATTACGTCTGCAGTCAAAGACAGGCATCAAGCATGCTGTGACATAATTCACACGTGGATGCTTAAAAATTCTATGGAATTATTAGAAAATCTTAAATCCTGTTCATTTTCTGAAATACATTCTCTTAAAACATTTTGATTTTTCGGCACTGTATACCAGGTTTCCTCATGATAAACTAAAATCACGAATCAAAGGTATCATTCAAAAAGCCTTTCCCGATTCATAAAATATGGTGTATTAGGTTATAAATCCACATTTTGGTCAAAACCCAATTTAAAAGGAAAAGTACGCTACGATGAAAAATAGGTTTGCAGTACGCTTGATTTTGTCATTGATAATAAATTTGCCACATTTAGAGATGCTATTTATCAAGTTGGCATACCAATGGGCACTAATTATGTGTCTCTACTCGCAGACTTGTTTTTATATTCTTACGAGACAGAATTTCTCCAGAGACTCGTAAAAGATTATAAA
This sequence comes from Modiolus philippinarum, assembly GCA_002080025.1. Lineage (NCBI taxonomy): Eukaryota > Metazoa > Mollusca > Bivalvia > Mytilida > Modiolidae > Modiolus > Modiolus philippinarum. The sequence goes on along the minus strand of MJUU01012268.1, from coordinate 45,758 downwards.
ATAAAATATGCTAGATCCTTCAATCTCACTTACAGATATATTGATGATGTTCTTTCCATCAATAACGCATCTTTTGCTAAATGGATCCCATTAATTTATCCGCCAGAACTACAGATAAAGGAAATGACAGAAACAAGTAGATCTACATTTAATTTCAAAATTATCAATTTCCCTAACATGGACAGTAATATTCCAGCTTCTCCTGCTTGCGGAGTGTACGTTTCCCAGTTGATTCGTTACGCGAGAGCCAGCACAAATAAAACAGACTTTCTCATTAGACATGGTTATCTCAGTGACCGCCTTATTAATCAAGGCTTCAAAAAACTCCGTCTCATACGATTATTACAAAAGTTCTTTAATAGTCCCTTGCTGACAAATTTGAAAATTCGTTCCGAACTTTGTCCAGTTGCTTACAAATAGACTACTTAAGCAAGGGTACGTTACCACAAACTTAAAGTCATCACTACAGAAGTTTTACGGCCGACATCACGATCTTGTCGATCGTTATGGGATATCTGTTTCCAAGATGACAACAGACCTTCCCTGTACAACTAAAGTTTTGTTTTTATTCTATCGGATTTGACTTTACTACCGGAGTTGACATGTTCAACAAGGCGGGTGTCTTATAAGAAGCAAGTGATGCTTACTCTACCGGTACACCTGATCTCATCCATGGTTTTTATTGGGTCCGTGTTGTTCATCTGTATGTGTGTCTTCATTTTTTGTCCCCCGCCGCACCGCGACGGTGGGACACAGTAATGGTCTGCGTCCTTGTGTCCGTCCGTCCGTCCGTCCGTCTGTCTGTCACACTTTCTTGTGGACGCAACTCCTCGGAAACCGTGTATTGGATTTTGTTCAAATTTTGTAGGATTGTTAGTCACTGTATGTACTAGATCATATCGCACCGCCATTTTGATTCGTCAATTTTTATAGGAGTAATGGGACTTTGACCATTTTTAGCAATACTATACAACTGGAGATCTTGTAGATGCAACTCCTTAAAAACCGTGTATTGGATTTTGTTCAAATTTTGTAGGATTGTTAGTCACTATATGTCCTAGATCATATTGCACCACCATTTTGATTTGTCAATTTTTATAGGAGTTATGGGACTTTGACGATTTTTAGCAATACTATACAAATGGAGATCTTGTGGACGCAACTCCTCTGAAACCGTGTATTGGATTTTGTTCAAATTTTGTAGGATTGTTAGTCACTGTATGTACTAGATCATATCGCACTGCCATTTTGATTCGTCAATTTTTAAAGGAGTTATGGGACTTTGACGATTTCTAGCAATACAATACAACTGGAGATCTTGTGGATGCAACTCCTCGGAAACCGTGTATTGGATTTTGTTCAAATTTTGTAGGATTGTTAGTCACTATATGTACTAGATCATATTGCACGGCCATTTTGATTTGTCAATTTTTATAGGAGTTATGGGACTTTGACCATTTTTAGCAATACTATACCACTGGAGATCTTGTGGACGCAACTCCTCTGAAACCGTGTATTGGATTTTGTTCAAATTTTGTAGGATTGTTAGTCACTATATGTACTAGATCATATCGCACCGCGATTTTGATTCGTCAATTTTTATAAGAGTTATGGGACTTTGATTATTTCTACATTGTTATACAGTGGCAAATCTTGTGGACGCAACTCCTCAGAAACCGCTTGCCAGAATTCCTTCAAATTTTACTGGATTGTTAGTCACCATAAGTACTAGATCATATCGCATTGCCATTTTGAATCGCTGAATTTTGTGGGAGTTATGGGACTTTGATTATTTCCACATTGTTATACAATGGCAAATCTTGTGGACGCAACTCCTTAGAAACTGCTAGTCCGAATTCATGATAATTTTACAGGTTTGTTAGTCACCATATGTACAAGATCATATCGCATCGCCATTTTGATTGGTCAAATTTTACAGGAGTTATGGGACTTTATCGACTTAATGCGTGCTACAGCTTAGGAACAATTTGTGGGCGCAACTCCTCGGAAACCACTGAACGGATTATGCTAAAATTTAGTTTGAACATTAGCCACCATATGTACTTGATCATATTATGCTGCCATTTCGATTGGACAAATTTTACGGGAGTTATGGGACTTTATCGACTTAATGCATACTGCAACATAGGAAGACTTTGTCGACACATCTTCTCAAAATCCAATTAAGGGATTTTGCTTAGCTGTTTGCCATTTAATGCAGTTGATCATATCTTGCCGCCATTTTGATTTGCAAAATTTTACTTGAGTTATGGGACTTTATCGACTTTACTGCGGCGGCGGGGGACATAGCTACGCGTAGCAATCTTGTTTTTTAGTTGTCCCGTTCTCAAGTGGTGTCCTTGTTTCTTAGTGTTTCCGATGTTGCCTTTGTCCATGAATTGTTCGTTCTTTGTCTGACGGTTCGGTTCTCACTTACTTTGATTTAAGATTCTTTTTTTACTTATAGTACTTTGATGATCATTTCTTTTAACCAAAAGAAATTGCTGTTGAGTTCCTACCGGACGCTACCGCAATGGAAGGGGAGTTAAGTATGCCATAAAACCGGATTATCCCACCATTTGCGGTCGACAATTTTTCCGGTGGTTTCCACTTGATTTGTCTTTTTGTCTCATGGACTTCGGCTCTTGATAACTACATTGAGTAATTTTGTTATTACCCCCATTTTCAAAATGCGATTAAGCAGAAGCTCTTTCTGTGCAGATTGATGATCTAAATGCGAGGTTATCAAAAGGAATTTTATTGTCATGAGTTTTGATTATTATTATTATTTTTTTTATATTGAACTGACATAATGTTCTCTTTTTATGCAAAAGAATTGCGCCGTTTTTTAACGTTGTCCTTTATCACAGCGACAGTAATCCTTTGTTAGAATCACTCTACTTCCATTTGTTATGGAGAGGAATGTCGAATGCTTACTAGCCACTATGAAGCAAACATATTTTATCTTTATCATTTTTTGTTTTGCAGATGATTATTGTGCAGGCAACACCGAATTTCTTAAACACCCTCGACGTGATTGTACATACTACATACAATGTGATATTAATGATGGTAGGATATTTTTCAAACCTTGTGGTGATTCATGTTTCAACGGGAACATAAGCAGATGTGACCACTGCAATAATGTTAACAGTGTTACCTGTAACTTTCCATAATGTAATGGAGTTCATAGTTTTAAGTGCAACACATTATATCTCATCCACAATAGTAGGTACTTTCTGTTAACCTATATTTCCAATATTAAGAAATGAATTTTGTATAAATTATAACATTACTTTAACTTATTTTTATTTTCATAAAATCTCCCCATGAAGTGGGGAGACTTGTTGGTTTTTTTTTTTGCGTTTCTTAACATCAATTTTCCCAAACGAAGTTTGAGACCTTCTATTTTTGTTACGTTTCTTATTATTAAGTCTCCCAAAAGAAGTTGGGAGAGTTATTGTTTTTGTTGAAATTCATATTATTATTATATATTCTCCTTCATTAAGTAGGGAGACTAATTGTTTTGTTGCTTTTCTTATGAAGTTCACCAAACGAATTTTTTGGAGACTTAGTGTTTACTGTATTTTTATTATATTTTCCGAGATGAAGTCGGGACAACATATTGTTTCGGTCCTTTTCTTTGTGATTATAATGTCGCCCTGATGAAGTCGAGACGAAATGTTTCTCTGTCATTGTTTCTTTCTACCAATGATTTATGTCCGGTTATTTTCTAGCTCGATCATATTTTGTAGACTTGCTTATAGGGATGGTAGATAGAAATTTATGCGAAAATAATTAAAAAAAAGGTCAACTTTGTCGAATTTTTACAAAAATTGATTTGTAGGTAAATTTTGACTCTGCAAACAAGGTGCAATGGGAAAAATGTTCTTAATAGCTGTCACTTTCAAGATATCCGTTTTTTTATGTTAAAATATTGAGGATTAAAAATTTCGGGATCTATTTATTTCTATTATTTTCTATTATGGATTTCCAAATGTTTCGTTTGATCTGCACTGACGAGACATAAGTTATTGAAATGCGCATATGCAGAAACTAAATTCACAGTAACATCGGTATTTTGTTATTGGATTAACTCATAAACCCTAATAAGTAGCTGATAACATGATTGTAATTGAGAAAATGGATGTCTTGTTCAGATCTACGTTTGTTACAATGTGTCCAAGAATTATTGGACCAACGGACCAAAAAAAAAAAAAAATTAAAAAAAACGTATAAATATGTTGTGCGATGGCCACAAATTAACTATGAAACAAAATAAAATGGTATAGTTGGCCACGATTAAAAGATAAAAAACACAAAATGTACAAATTAAAAAAACACATAAAAATGACAAAAATGGAAAGAGAGGGAGGGAAGACTGCCCAACGTTTCGGCCCATATGGCCTTCGACTAGGGGACTACCGGGCTAAATACGGAGAAAAAGACGGATATGACGAGAGAAGGCAGACTTGATGGCGTGTCACAGAAATTACCTGTAAAAATCGTGCCAAATCTTGAACTTAATCAAAAACGAGTGATAAAACATTAGTTATCTGTACTATGCAAATATTAAACTTCAATACATAAATAATTTTATAAAATGTCCCGATACACCTACTAATTCTTCCAGTAACAACATTTGTCACTCAAATGAAGATGATGTAAAAGAAATCGTTCGCTGTGTACCGGATTCAGTAAGCCTAAGTGACTCTGAAAAAAGTCTTCTGTCAAAAGGTCTGAATTTTGTTCCGACCACTCCCTTTCCGGATTCATTTCAAAATGAAACGGATATTCAACATTTCTTTCGGCGTCTTCTGCTCAAAGCTTTCTTTTTTGGCAAGGATTCGGAACAACCAATTGAAAACTCAATTTCATTTTCTAAATTCAATCGTACTAAATCGGATTTCACGCCCAAAGCATCTTGGTTTCCGGTGTTGCAGGGTTACTTTAAGTCGTGTATCAGTCAAATTGACAATTTAAAATCCAAACCCCTGAAGAGACATAACCTGACTTCAGATGAACAGACCGCTCTTCGGCACCTCAAAGCACGCACTGATATAGTTATTAAAGCTGCAGACAAAGTAGGTGCCGTTGTCGCCTGGGATTCTCAGTGTTATGTTGCTGAAGGGGATTTTCAACTTTCGGATTCTCATTTTTACAAAAAATTAAAACCTAACAACACGAAAGAAAATCAGAAAATTGTTAAAAATTTCATAAAGACATGCACAGAGAAGCAGGATTTACCAGATGAGGCGTATAAATTGGTTGTTTCCCAGCCAAGAACGTCACGTTTCTATATGCTGCCCAAAATACATAAATTGGGGAATCCTGGTAGACCTATAGTTTCAGCTTGTAGCTGTCCTACCGAATACATTTCTAGTTTTCTCCATGATGTATTTATTCCAGTTGTGGAGAATCTACCTACATAGATTAAGGACACTACACATGCTCTCAATATTTTTGAGTTTTTTCAGCCAGAAAATGCTGATGTCAAACTATTCACTATGGATGTCACTGCCCTCTACACTAGCATCCCCAACAATGATGCTATGGTAGCTTTAAGACACTTTTTAGACAGAAGACCCAATCCTTATGTAAAGACAGACATTATCCTTAGGCTTGCTGAACTTGTCTGGACCCTCAACACTTTTCAATTTGATGGGGAATATTATAGTCAGTCCGGTGGTGTTGCGATGGGAAGCAAAATGGGTCCAAGCTTTGCTTGTTTATTTGTTGGCTACCTCGAGGAAAAAATGTTCTCCGAATATATAGGACATGTCCCCGAACTTTATAAAAGATAGATACATTGGTGATGTTTTTGGGGTGTCCTCTTACAGTGAAGATGAACTTAAGTCTTTCATTGACTATGTTTCCTCGTACCATCCGGCCATCAAATACACTTTTAATATTACCAAAGATAGTCTCTCTTTCCTCGACATTAACTGTACCGTAAAGGATGGGCAAATTTCCACCTCAGTGTTTTATAAACCGACAGACGCCCACTCTTATTTAAATTATGGGTCCTGTCACCCAAAGTCATGCAAGGATGCCATTCCAAAGTCACAATTCTTGCGACTTCGTCGTATCTGTAGTGACGAGCAGGACTTCAGGACTCAATGTAACAGAATGAAATCCTTTTTTGTTACGAGAGGCTACCCAAGTAAAGTCTTGGATCGAGCTATGAATTCAGTTTCCCGAGTGACCAGATCCGAGGTTACGGAGAAGAGGGTGAGAAATACCGACGACCGGGTTCCGTTGGTCCTGACATACCACCCTCACAATGAAGCTATCAAAAACATTTTGATACGCAACTTCAAATCTATAGTTCTCGAGGACGAGCATATGTCGGCAGTTTTCCAGGATTCGCCTCCCATTGCAGCCTTCAGAAAAGGGAAGAGTTTAAAACAGCACCTTGTTACTAGTTCTTTCAAGAGTGCTACTCCTCAAACTCCCTGTAAATATAAGGGCACTAGACAATGTAAGCGATCTCGCTGTTCGACTTGTCCTTTTACTTGCGAAACCGATGAAGTAGTAGGGCCGGCTAACGTTTTCAAACTAAAAAATGGTTTCACGTGTACTACTGAAAACGTAGTGTATGCTGTAGGCTGTAAACGCTGTAACATGATCTATGTGGGTGAGACTTGCCGGAGATTGGGTGATCGCTTTGTCGAACATAAACAGAGCGTCACCAATGGTAAGGATTGCCCCGTAGGTGAACATTTTCGGCGAGCTAACCACAGCATACTGGACATGCATGTAACTGTCCTTATACAAACTAGTGCAGGTGAAAAACAACGACAGTTTCTTGAATAAAAAATCATCCATTTTCTTGGAACTGCTCGACCCTTTGGCATGAATGTTAAGAAGCAGTCTATTTTATATGTATTGAAGTTTAATATTTGCATAGTACAGATAACTAATGCTTTATCTCTCGTTTTTGATTAAGTTCAAGATTTGGCACGATTTTTACAGGTAATTTCTGTGACACGCCATCAGGTCTGCCTTCTCTCGTCATATCCATCTTTTTCTCCGTATTTAGCCCGGTAATCCCTAGTCGAAGGACATATAGGCCGAAATGTTGGGCAGTCTTCCCTCCCTCGAGCTCTCTTTCCATTTTTGTCATTTTTATGTGTTTTTTAATTTGTACATTTTGTGTTTTTTATCTTTTAATCGTGGCCAACTATACCATTTTATTTTGTTTAAAAAAAACGATTCTTGATGTCGAAAATCAGGGGTTTTTTTCTTCTAATTCAAATGACATTGAAAATTCAAAGAAACTTTTAAAGAAAAAATTATCAGAAAGATCTGCCCTTCAAAAGGAAGGCAAGGTCAAACGTCAGGTGATAGCCAAGAAACTTAATTTACGTTTAAGTATCACCAAATGTACATTTTGAGCTGATAATCCTGGTTTTAACGATGAATTAACAATAAGATCATTTGGGCGCAATTTCCGGGAAAGACCTATCAATTGTTTTTGCAGAAGTTGACGTACTTCTATTCTCAGAGAGCAGTGGACTTAACCTTAATGAAACATGTATGTATTTCAGTGCAGCTTAAAATTTCTAAATAATCATACACCAAAGAGGAAAAGTCCTACTTTATGATATAAAAATAGAATTGATTTTCTGATGCAACTTCGGTTCTGGTGAAAAGTAAACATATGAATAAATATTACTGATAGACAAAAACAATGATTTTAAGACCAAATTCTTATATTGAGGAATCATTGTTCTCTTACAAAACAATATGGAATAAAAATATGTCACGAAAGCAGCTGAATGTCATGTAAAATAGACAGAGTAAGAATGTTTGTGTAGCTGTCGTAGATGGAGAACAACGAAATAAAAATATGAAATAAAAAAAGTCTAGGACAACATATATATACAAGAAAGAAGAGGCCCAAATTTTCAGAGTTAACTCCTTTTGCGAGGGTGTAAAGAGAACAGATACATCACCTTGGACGTATCAATACTGTCGTCTCCAACTAAACATGCATGGGTGTTCAACGGAACACATGTGTCGCCTGTACAATATATATTTCAGAATTCCTGTGTTTGAAATAGAATTACAAAGTCAATGGTGCACATCTACATTATATATTGAAGCATTCATTCCTCCAAGTTTGGTAGAAAAATACCAGGCCGTTTATGTGGAGTTGAGGATAATGGAGGCATACCCTGAGACTCGATAACCTAAGTGTAATTTGAATAATAATTTGTAATTCTGGAATCAAATGAAAAGAAAGAAAACAAAATGCATGGTGCACATCTACAGTATACACTGAAATATTTTTGCAGGTTTGGTTGAACAATATAAAGCTGTTTAGAAGGAGTTGTGAATAATTGATTGATTGATTGATTGATGTTTTACGCCAATTTCAGCAATATTTCAGCTCTATTGTGGCGAGAACTGTTAAATATATTGAACAATTTTAATATATAAAATATAGATATAAAACCATTACAGCTTTATACAAGTAAAACAAGAGTGTAAAATATAAAAAAACATAATGCGAGAAATGTAACTCTAATTGTTATAATGTTAGTACTTTAAGACAAACCCATTTAAATCTTATGAAATAAATTGATTGCTTGTAAAAATTGAACGATTTTGTCGCCAGCGACATTTAAGACAATCAGCAGAATAAAAATTACGCCTGATATCGGCAACATCTACACAGTCAATTAAAACATGTTGAATAGACCATAACCGAGTTCTGGTATTTAGATTCACCAGCTGTTGTTTGTCCGCCCTACGTCACAAACGTGTCCGCCCATGTGACCAAAAATGTACTTCAACAACATAGTTTTATGACGTTTTAGGCTTTATGACGTAACGTTTTCTATACTGTGATGTGGTCTGGTGAATATTGATAATCGAGTTCGGATATGGTCTATTGTATAATGCATGAAATACATTCAGGTCGATCATCACTGTTGAGAATAAAACTATGTTGTGTTCTAGGGTGTCCAATACGACATCGGGTCAACACTACCGGTTCCCTACGGTTTTTACCACAGGAACCGACCTGTTTACCGACGTCTGACTGTATTCCATGCAGTTTATTATTTATTTGCAGATCCCATTTGGCCTGCCACAACTTTAAAATGTATTTAACGATGAAAGGCTTCATGTCAGTGTACGGCACTGGACAATCCACCATCTTGTCGTCTAGTGCATCCTTGGCCTCCTGGTCAGCAACTGTGTTTCCATAGATCCCCACATGACTAGGGATCCAAACATAAATGACTTCTTTGCCAAATGCTACAAGTGACTTGTAGAATTCGACTATTTTCAAAATAATTGGGTGTTTTGTTTTTCGACTTTCAATTGCCAATAGGCATGAGAGTGAATCGGAACAGATGATGAACATATTTGATTGCGATAAAGCTACAAATTTAAGTGCTGAGTAAATAGCGTTAGCTTCAGCAGTAAATATGGAACTAGAGGATGGTAATCGGAGAGTTGCTGTACGTCCTCCAAACACGGCTGCAGAAGCCACTCCGTCTCCATCCTTAGAGCCATCTGTGTAAATTTGCAAGTATTTAGGATGTTCAGATTTAATCCTTGTAAAGTCCTGCTGGATAACCAGAGGATAGGTATCGACCTTTTTGTGTTTGCGTAGTTCAAAATTAAATGTTGGTTTTGGTTCAGCCATGGAGGTTTTTTGGGAGTTTCTTTAGTAGCTATTTCATCTAAATTTATATTAGCAGATTCAATGTGTGGTTTGATGCGATTTTGTATAACGTTTGGGCGTTTTTTATGTCAGCTTTGTGAAGAGGTTTGAAAACACAGTTGTAAGCAGGATTGGAAGGATACGCTTTAGGCTTTGTTGCATATTGCAAACCAAGTTTAACACGTCCGTCTTCCAAGGAAGGTTCATTAGCTGCAACATACAGACACACGACGGGAGAAGTTCTGAACGCAACTTATGAAAGACGCAAACCTTGATGGTGAACGGTATCTAATAATTTAATGTATGATTTACGGGCGGAACCGTAAATAAAACATCCATAATCTAATTTTGATCGAATCAAAGATCGATATAAATTTAATAAAACAGCGCTATCCGCACCCAAGTCAGTACTTGACACAACTTTTAAAATATCTAATGCCTTGAGGCATTTGCTTTTCAGCATTTTGATATGGGGAAGAAAGGAAAGTTTACTGTCAAAGATTAAACCAAAGAACTTGGCCTCTTTTACAATATTTATTGGTTTGTTGTATAGTTTAAGCTCTGGGTCTGGGTGTATTTTCCGCTTACAACAGAAATGCATCCCGACTGTTTTCGAGCTTGAAAATTTAAAACCATTTTCCACTGCCCATTTTTCGATTCTGTTAAGACATAATTGCAATTGGCCTTTTATGTTATTAATGTTTTTGCCGCGACAGCAAACTGAAAATCATCTACATAAAGAGATCCATCAATGCTATCTTTTAAAACCTGGGCCAAACTATGCTTCCTTGCGGAACACCCATCTCTTGTTCAAACAAGTCAGAAAATGTAGAGTTGACTCTAACATTGAATTCACGATCCTTGAGAAAATTCTCATTAAAATTTGGTTAACTTCCTCTTTACCCCATATCAAAGGGATCTTTTAAAATGCCATATTTCCATGTTGTGTCATATGCTTTTTCAATATCGAAAAAAATGGACACTGCATGTTCTTTCTTTAAAAATGCATTTCTGATAAATGTTTCGAATCGAACTAAATAGTCTATTGTTGTACGACCTTGTCGAAATCCATTTTGGGTGTTCGAGAGAAGGTTGTTCGATTCGAGATACCAAACAAGACGGTTGTTTATCATCCGTTCCATTGTCTTACAGACGCAACTAATTAATGCTAGTGGTCTGTAATTAGATGGTTCGGAATGGTCTTTACCCGGTTTTGGAATAGGTACTATAGTTGCTTGTTTCCACATAGGTGGTAGTTTCCCCGTTTTCCAAATTTTATTAAAAAGGTTTAAAAGAATTTCCAGAGTTGTTAAAGGAAGGTGTTTGAGGAGTTAATAATGGATATCGTCAAGGCCACATGCCGTGTCATGTGCCTTATCCAAGGATTGTTTCAGTTCATCCATCGAAAATAATCTGTTGTATTCCTCTGTATTATAGATTTAAAGTTAAGTTTGTTTCATTCTTTTTGTACTTTAATTCTCTGGAATGTGGGTCCTAGATTTTTAGAAGAAGAATGTTTCTCAAATGTTTCTCCAATTTTATTTGCAAAATCTTTTTCAGATGTTAAGATATCTTGTCCGTTTTTGATGTGATGGACATTAGCTTTTCTATTTTTACCCATGATTTTTTGTACCATATTCCATACCTTGTTCATAGGGGTATGGCAATTCAATTTTGAAACAAAGTTACGCCAAGAAGTGCGTCTTCTTTGTTTCAAGTTTCTCCTTGAAACTCGTGTACAGCATAACGACATTTACTGTTTTTCATGCAACATCGGTATTTTTTGTATTCTTCAAGCTTTTGCACGAAAACGCGAAAATTACCAAGATTGTCCGTCGTTGGATGTTTATTGAAAAGTTGCTCTGCCGTTTTACGATTTTTGAAAGCAACATCATCGTCAAACCAAGGTTTCCAAGGCCGTTTTGGGTTTGCCGAGGTTTTCGGTATAGATTTATCTGCAAAGGAAAGTATTTTTTCACTGAAAAGACTTAAGGAATCAAGAACATCTTCAACTAATTCAGATGTCAATTCTTCTCTACATAAATTTTCATAGAGAGACTAATCAGCTTTATCAAATTTAAAGCGCTGTGGCTTTTCACCGGTGGTAGAATAAAGATGTTGAAGAATGATGGGAAAGTGATCACTATTACTATCCCATTTCCAGGATGTAAATAAGTGTGTGAACCGTCACTAAAGATACATAAACCTTCCTGTGACATTATGTCTTCAATCTTTTTACCTCTGTCATTCAAAGCAGAACTGCCCCATAATGGATTGTGAGCACTGAAATCACCCATTATTATAAATGGGGCGGGCAGCTGGTCGGTCAAGTTTTTAAGTTGACTCAGACTGGGGTTGAACTTAGGTGGTAAATATGCAGAACATAATGTGATCGTTTTATCTAAAGAAATTCTCACTGCAACAGTCTGAAGATCGGTATTTAGATCACTAGTACTGTTGACAATATTGTTGTTGACGAGAATGGTTGAGCCGCCAGCAGCTCGTTCATTCTCAGGTACATAAATGCTGTAGAGAGAGTAGTTCCTTACATTCAACTTATCACTTTTCTTCAGGTGTGTTTCCTGAAGGCAAAATGCCACAGGATTAGAAGCTCGAATTAATAAAGTAATTTCAATTAAATTTATCTTAAAACCTCGGCAATTCCATTGAATTATATTGTTCATTTAAGTCGTATTGGTGAGATATTTCCCTTTCGGGAAACCGAGGGATGACGAGACGATGGACCACGTACAGACGAAGACCTAATGTGTGTGTTTCGATGGTGTTATCCGGTTCGGATGTATCCTTGTGGGAATCTAATGGTCCCCAAATGCTTACATCCCACCACGGTTTTTGGCGTGGACCGGGTGTTTTAGATGTGACAGTGTCTTCGTCTGAAGACAGGCTTTCGTATCTATTAGATGTGCTAATAGATGAATTGGGCCTGTCACATCTGCTCTGTCTTCAACTATATTTATTTGTTGATCTTTTTTACCTGCAAAAGATGAACGTTCTGCATATTCTCCTTTGTTTGATGGAGGATTATAAGAAGCAGGTTTTGTTTTATTTAGTTTTAGTTTACTATTAGAAGATGATTGTCCTTTTATGGGAGTTGATGATTGTGTTGACTTGGTGTTTGAAGTTGCTGCTTGTTTCTTATATTTAGTTGGAGTAATAATTTGATCCTTTGAAACTGTTATAGCAGGCATTTTTGGGGACTTTGGCTATCTCATGGCCAGGTCATAATTGTCTGCGTTCCACATGCAACAAAATAGGTCGTTGTTTAACCTTATCTGCATATGAAGAAGTTGCTGTAAAGACTGTGTTTGCTGAAGAAATTTGCTGACGGGCTTCCTTGAAAGAGATGTTACTTTCTGTTTTCAATTTTAGTATTTCTTTTTTCTTTCATATAAAGGGGACAGTCACTCGATGAAAACATATGCTCACCACTACAGTTGGCGCATTTCAGTGGTTTACTGCAGTCAGTGCTCTGGTGACCCTCTTCCGCGCACCTGAAGCATTTTAATTTGCCATGACTTTGTTTGGTGCCATGACCAAACTTTTGGCAAGTGAAGCATCTGACTGGGTTCGGAAGGAACTTGTCCACCTTTATTCCAAAGGGTCCTATTTTCAAAGATACTCGTGGGATAGATGAGTTAAATGAAATCAGAAAAGTGTTAAGTTTTACCGGTGTTCCTGTTTTTTTTAAAAGAAATCTTTGAACCTTTGTGACGCCTTGTGATGATAGCCCGTCACAAGTTTCTTCATCAGTGAGATCAGCAAGATATTGACTTCTATCCCGCAAGATACCTCTACTACTATTTAATGTTTTGTGTGGAGAAGCCGAAACTTTAAAATCAAGAATTTTTGAAATTTTCAATTATTTGTCACTTTGGTGTTTTGATACAGTTTCAATCAATAAGTCACCTGAACGCATTCTAGAGACATTTTTAACGGTTCCAGCAATTCTTTGTATTGTCTTTTCTATTACAAAAGGATTAATTTTAGAAATGGGCTTTTCAGGTGACCCAGTCAACACTACGAATGTAGTCAAGTTGTTGTCTTCAACTTCAGGAACAGAATCATAAGATTTTCTTTTTTTTATTTGGATCTGGTTGATTTGATGTTTGTTGTGCCATGTAAGAAGGTAATGTGTTTCACCATCCTTGTCACCCACCCACCACGGAGTGCCAACAGGGGCGATGCTTTTATTCCAGGGCTCTCCAACGGAAAGCACCGAGTGATCCAAGGATGGTATACTCAGGCAGAGCATAACCGTCAGGAACTGAAGGAAAGCGTAGCACTTTATTGACCCATAAGCCACCGCCTTCTCGAAGATTACCTCCATTGATAAAATAGGTTAATGAGAATAAGACATTCAAAAGTCACTAATATTTGTAAATCTCATTTTTGGGATATCCTCAAGGGCTTGGCATGACCAGCCGATTGATCGGACATGGTCCATCCGACCTCCCGTTTAGATGATCTCAGGGCCAAAGCAGGGTATAGAGCCTGTATTTTAAGCCCAACGGATGTTTATGGCCGCAGCGGGAGTCTGAATATAGGTTCGCAACAACCAGGATCTCGTCAGCCATCGACACGGGTCTCGACACACGGCAAACGCGTCGCCTTTGTTAGGAAGACTCATACTCCAAGCTCAGGGGATGTTGCGGGCCTATTCATAAGCCGGGACGCGCACGGCGGGTTGTGAATAATGGAGACATATCCTAGACTCCAATAAGCTAAAATGATAAAGTCAAAAATAGCGTTAATCTAGAAAAAAAGTAAAGAAAAACAAAATGCATTGTGCACATCTTCAACATATACTGAAGCATTCTTGCATGTTTGTTTGAAAAATACAAAGCCGTTGAGGAGGAGTTGCGGTTAATTGAGACATACCCTGAAGACTCCAAACCAACGTAAAATCTGAAAAAAAACGTAATTAAAGAAAAACAAAATGCATGGTGCACATCTTCAACAAAGCTTTCCTGCAAGTTTGGTTGAAAAATAGAAAGCCATTGAAAAGGAGTTGCGGATCATGGAGACATACCCTCAGGACTCAAATAAGCTAAAATGACAAAGTCCAAAAACAGCGTTATATCTAAAAAAAATTAAAGAAAAACAAAATACATGGTGCACATCTTCAATATATACTGAAGCATTCTTGCAAGTTTGGTTGAGAAGTCCCAAGCGCATTAGGAGGAGATGCGGATAATACTTAATATTTTTGAGCCATACAGACGGACAGATAGACAGACAGACAGAAGACGACGGAAAGTGATCCCTATGTGTCGATTCTGCACTTGATGCAGGCGACACAGAAGTATAAGCTCTGCTGTAATTGGAACATCAAAGACATGACAAAAATAGAAAAAAAATTAACGTTCGGTGTATATGCTTAAATTACGATCCAATCAATAAATGACCAAAAACAAACAACAAATGATTTGTAGACATAAAAATAATGTCTAATCTACTTAATTCTGTTTAACATCCAACAGGATCTACAGGTGACTGTTCTAATTAAAGTGTAGGGAGGTCATGACCGTCGCACATAGACCATAGACGTGTGTTTGAAGAGCGAATCATCCATCGCTTCGGTAAAGTGCGTCCCAGAGGAATGAATATTAAAGAGAATGCCGTAGATTAGACATTGTTTTTATGTTCACAAATCATCCGTTGTTTACAATAAGGAATAAATTCTGGTTTGGGTCACTTCTTAATCACATTATCACTTGTTATTTTCTTCTTCCTTTCTCTTTCGAATGAAATTGTCCGGCCAGAGAACATTTGACATAGAGCTTTAAAACTTAAATTTTCAAGCAACAACAATTTACAATAGAATGGCTTATTGAGGTACATTTGGGAGGATTGAACCCTATGAGAAAAGGGCATTTCTAATCTTTTTCTCGAAGAGTATTATTTATGTCGATGAAACATCTTAGGATATTTGTGAGTCATTGAACATCGAGTTGTGAAACGTAGCTGCCGTTAACATATAAACTAAATAATAAGTTGAAATGTTGCAGGCGGGCTCTATGCGAATTAAAACATGGGCAACCCTTATATTTGTAAATATTTTATACCTCGCTTTCGCTCGGTATAAAATATTGACAAATATTTCTAATTTCTATAGAACCCATTGCAATAATCCATTTGTATTCTAATATGTCTAACAAACGTTTTGAGAATTTAAAGCGGCTCTTAGAGGACAATATTGAAATTGAAATTGAAATTGGAAATAAAAGATGTCGGTAAACTGCATACAAAAAACGTAAACCAACATAGCCCCCCCTTATGATCCCCATCCATATTTTTCAGTCCTTCTGTTTCCCCTCTTCAAAATTAAACATGTTAACATGTTAACATGAGCATAACCTGCACGCAATATTGGAACAGGCCCCTTTTTTAGACCCACCAAACGAAAATTTGGAAAATTTCGTTTTTCATCAAAGTTTTTCTTTCAATTGCTTCAAATTGTTGATTGTTGCCTCTCAGTTATAAAAAAAAATGGTATAGAATGATAGCCTATGGTATAAGCTTTACAAATATTCCACATAAGTACCATTTCTATACCCAATACGTTATAAAAATTGAAAAATCTTACCCCTACCCCTTCGAAATGTTGACATAAATTTTAAGATTTTTCTCGAAATCGTGTAAGTTCAACGGTCCTTAGAAACCAGTATGTTTTTCATTTCATAATTCTTGCAATTGTTTTTAGTCTTTTACTGTCCTTTCTTAAACATTAAGCATGTTAACATAATGTAAATATGTTTTGAATGACCAAACTATCACTTTTAAATAGACAAATAAAATGCATCTTTGAATATTTTCGTTTTCGACAAAGTTTTGTACCTTTTTTGTCTCATCGTATCTATGAGTGGTTCAAATTCATGAAAAGATGGAATAAAATGGAAGTACATAATGTCTTCTTTAAAACTGGTACAAATTATGGCAGTTTTGAAGTATTATAAACTTCCTACATCCATAAAACTCACCCCTTCCCCAACAAATTTACTCTAAAATTGTCAATTTTTTTTTCTATATTCGCATAAAAATTACCAGAACACGCAAATTGTGTGTTGAATATGACAAGGTTGCATGAATTATATTGTGATTTCGTATTTTAACTGCCATTTGTTGATTTAAACTCAATATCTTGCCCGAAATTTGTGAAAAATGGGCATTTTCTACATTTCAGATTTATCTAAAGTTCACTGTTAAATCGTTATACATTCGAAATCTGGAGGATATATCTGCAGATATGCCAATTAATTGTTCTTAGGGATATACAAGTTGTCTAAAAAAATTGCCCAGAAAAACAAGGAGTGTTTAATGTGACTCTCAATACCGAAAATCTTACACCTACCTCAACAAATTTTCCCTAAAATTGTCAATTTTTTCTCTATGTTCGCATAAAAATAACCAGAACACGCAAAATGTGTGTTGTATATGACAATTTTGCACAAATTACTTTATGATTTGCTATTTTAGCAGCCATTTGTCGACTTAAACTCAATATTTATCCCAAAATTAATGAAAAATTGGAATTTTCAACATTTCAGATTTATTTAAAGTCCACTGTTAAATCGTTAAATATGTCAAACCCGGAAGATATATCTGCAGATTTGCTATATAATTGATCTGAGCGATTCATTAGTTGTCTTAAAACATTGTTTAGAAAAACAAGGAGTGTTTAATGTGACTCTGAATACCGAAAATATTACCCCTACCCCAGCAAATCTTCCCTAAAATTGTCAATTTTTTGTCTATGTTCTCATAAAATTAACTCAAACACGCAAAATGTTTGTTCAATATGACAATATTGCATGAATTTCATCACGATTTGATATTTTGACAGCCATTTGTTGACTTAAAGTCAACATTGTACCCAAAATTTAGGAAAAATGGGAATTTGCAACATTTCAGATTTGGTCAAATTTTACTGTTAACCCTTTATTTATTGCAAGTCTGGAGGATATATCTGCAGATATGCCAATTAATTGTTCTAAGGGATATATTAGTTGTCTTGAAACAGTGTTTAAAAAATCAAGGAACGTTTAATGTGACTCTGAATACCGAAAATCTTACCCCTACTCCAACAAATTTTCCCTAAAATGGGCAATTTTATGTCTTTGTTCGCATAAAAATAACCAGAACACGAATAATGTGTATTATATATGACAATGTTGTATGAATAACATCATGATTTGGTATTTTACAGCCATTTGTTGACCTCAACTCAATATTTTGCCCCAAATTGATGAAAGATGGGGATTTACTGTATTTCAAATTTGTCCAACGTTCACTTTTTAGTCGTAATATATGTCAAATCTGGAGGATATGTCGGCAGATATGCCATTTAATTGTTCTGTACGATATATTAGTTTTCTTAAAACATTGTTTAGAAAAGCAAAAAGTGTTTAATGTGACTCTAAATACCTAAAACCTTACCCCTACCCAAACAAATTCACCCTAAAATCTTACCCCTCCCCAAACAAATTCACCCTAAAGTGGTCATTTTTTTGTCTTTATTCGCATAAAAATAACCAAAACCCGCAAAGTCTGCATTAAATATAAAAATGTTGCATTAATCTTATCATTTTAAGTCAGACTGAACTCAATATTTGGTACAAAATTAATGAAAAATCGGAATTTTCAGCGATTCAGATTTTTCCAAAATTTACTTTTAAATAGTTATATGTGGCAAATCTCGAGGATTTATCTGCAAGTATGCCAATTCATTGTTCTTGAGGATATATAAATTATCTTGAAACAATGTGTAGAAAAACCATTGGTGTTCAATGTAACTCTAAATTCCGAAAATTTTACCCCTACCCCAAGAAAATGATGCTAAAACAATGCAAAAAATATGTCTGTCTGTACATATATAAAAACATACTAATATTTTTAATTTCTTTTAAAAATTCATTTGATATATCGTAATATGCAATTTTAACGCAGAAAATATTGGTAAAATTGAATATTTTGGGCGATTTACGTGAAAAATGGGATTTTTCAGCATTTCGGAATGTTACAAAATTCAAAGTTTAATTGTTGTATAACTGCCCATAAACCACGCGCATGATTTGTTATATATGGGGGTCTCTGTGCAATTTTTGTGTTTGAAATGTTATATTATTGGACCTTTATACAATGTTCAGGCTTTTCAAGCTGAAAAAATGAAATAAATTGTGTTGAATTTTTTTTTTTTTTTTTTTTTGGGGGGGGGGTAATATGTTTGCGATATATGAGAGTTTAGTAAGTCTAAAATGTTCAAAAGCATACTTTCTAATAGCTTAGATATAGTGAAACAATATTTTATCAACATTTTTACCCTAGATACCAAATACGTAAAGTTTTTACATCTCTAAGACAAATTAGCAATAATTCTGAAAAACGGAAAATTCCCATTTTTCATAAAATTTCGTACAGAATGGCCAAAAAAAGATCCCTTAAAAAGTTTGAATCTACTTAAATGGGCTTCTGCATGTCAGCTTTAGTGAAATACACACAATAATTTGCATTAGACATTATCTTTTTATCATTTAGAGCCCGAATATTTTAAATTTTCTCTTAATTTTAAGGGGGAGGGGTGCTAATTTTGGCATTTCTGATCCCACAAGAAGGCTGACTCTAAAATTTTTTCACGTAATTTGTTGCTTACATATCATAAATTATTATTGTATTGGCAATTATTAGATATATATTCAAACAAAAAATTTATACCGAAAATCAAAATTTTAAGGACTTTAATGGTCTTATTTTTCCACATTGTATCACAACTGATACATTAGGCATAAAAACTAGATCAAATGATGATATTTATTTATCTGAAAGGAATTGAAAGCTAAAAAATCGTAATTTTTGCTATTTTTGGCAAGGGGAGTGGTATATTTATTGCATTCCCAGATCACAAAAATAGCGTAATGTGCCCAGACTTGTGTTCATTGTAAAGTATATTAAATGAGCTTTAATTTGATACCAAATTTCAGTACATCTTACTTATCTACACAAAAGTTATGGATCTTAAAATATAAAATTAAGAATAAAACTTAAATACAAGAATTTTGTGTGGTGTACTATAAAAGTGGCCCTATACTGTCTTTGCGTGCAGGTAATATTCGAATTAACATGTTTTATTTTAAAGAGGGGATATAAAGGGACTGAAAAAAATCTGTCTGGATCATAAATGTGTGTGTGTGTGTGGGGGGGGGGGGGGGGGGGTTTAGGGTGCACGGAAAGTGATTTCAGCCCATGGCCTATAATTGATAAGTGGAACTCCTTCCCATTGTTTTTATGTGGTTTCATACATGTAAAACCAAGAAATCTGATCTGTGAGTTCGTTTAGGAGACTTTTGGGTTTCGCTCTGGAATATAAGGGAAACCTCTGCTTACTGTTTTTAAAGGTTGTCTGAAGTTAGTTGTAATAGATAATAGAGCATTCGTGTGTCATGAAAACCAAACGAGAAGCTTCAGATTTTGACAAAAACAAGTCTTCTGATACAAAACATTCCCCGATTTCTTCAATATTTATAAAAAAAGATCAAACTTTAGGAAGCAAGACTTGCCCTTTTCCTTCAAAGAAGGGTCTTGTAATGCCTTGAAATATGATATTGGAGTTCGTTTAGAAGTATATTATGTTTCGCTCTTCGATTGCAGTTGTAACTTGTTATTCTTCCATCCTGCTTTGTTTTTGTCTTCGGTAGCTTGCCCAAAGCGAATCTTAGAGACTATTAGACCTAAAGCGTTGAAACTTTTGAGTTTGTTAGCCCCATCTATTTAAATCTGCAATCAACAAATTACTTTTAAGTGGGGGGTCAGTTACGATATATTTAGGGCTCAAAAAATGGATAGAGTCTTCATTATTATCATTATTAACCCTATAGGAAAATGACATTTTGAATGATTTTCATTGTATCTCAAAATTGTTATTACTAGTTCTATGACATTTCATAAGGGATGTTGTCAGTCATTTACCATCTTTAAAAATAGCTATGGTTCCTTTGGAAACAAGATCCGCTCTTCGAACACAGTTATATCCTGTTGTCATCCTTTTTTCTTCGTTCTCGTCATCGTAAAATTGTCCAAAGCAGATATCAGGCACTACTTAACTTAGATTATAAATACTTTGTAAGATGTCAGCCAAATATTTCTAGATGGGAATAACTAAATACCGAAGTTACTGTGGGAAATCATCAATGAATTTTTGCAGAGTTAATTAAGGGAACAATTGAGAAATTGAACACAGGGTGATGGCTTCTACATTCTTAGAAAATGACATTTCTAATGTTGTTACTATATTGAAAAGACTATTATAACTAGCAAGACGTTTATTCGTTATACAACATCAAGTTCTACATCATATGAATTTCAAACGTGTTTGAAGACATACAAAAAATATATTTTAAGTTGTAAGTTATGTTTTGATTTCAGCATTATATAAACTACCGTATAGCGGGTTATTTTCGCGAGTCAAAAATTTCGCGGATTTGAGTAGAAAATGTAGGCCAAAAATTTAACCGTTTTTAATTTTCGCGGAATATCAAGATCCTATATATGTCCTAAGAATACATAAAATAACCACTTAATTTATTTTCGCGACTTAAGTCCATTCGCGGAAATACGCGAAAATTAAAACCCCGCGAAAATTACCCCTATACGGTAATTTAAAAGGGAAGCCCTTAACCAATTGATTTAAAAGGGATCATTACGTCCAAAATTTGATTTATCAGTTCGTTTCGGATACCTTCATGTTTTGCTCTGTGAATAGTTATAATTTTATGGCTCCAGAACAAAGTTTTTGAAACATGTTGTTTTTCTTCTTTTTCTTAAAATTATGATTATTAAATCTCCAATACAAAGTTTAGGGAGGCTAATGATTTTTACTCAGTTCATTTTTAAATCCTTATCTTCTTCTGTGCGTTTCGCCAAAATTTTCTCCGACCGCTTCTCATTAATACTACCAGTCTGATCTTAAGTAAATTACATAGGGAGATGAACCTCTATCCTAAGAAAAGCTGTTAGGTGTTGGAATTTAAAAACGGCGTCAGTTACCATGGAAACAAAAAAAAAAACGTCGAGGGAAAAGTGCATATGCTTTGATAAAACTTAATTGAACAGTTGTCTAGTCTATTGGTGCTTGGTTTCTGGTCTTTGAATGTAATAAGATGGTGTCCGTTGCCATGGAAACAGAAATAAAAAGGCTTACAATGAAATGCTCTCGAATTTAGTTGACAATTAACAGAAGGGTTGCCTAGCATTATGTAACTGGTTTTCAGTCTTCAATCGTGGTTTGGGTGTTTTTTTTATGGAGGGAGTCTTATGTACCAGCATCTTGATACATTTATACTTTTTCTATTCGCACTATTCTTCAGCTCTTCAGCTCTCTGGCCCGAGTTTGTCCTGTCAAAAATAAAAATTAGCCCTTTTAATCCCTTAAAGCTCGGAACTTTTAAGAGCTACATAAAATCAGTTCACATACTACCAAAAGCTTACAACAAAATGAATTTAAAGAAAATCTCATTGAAATCCAATAAAAAAGATTTTACATGTTTTGAAAATTGCTATTTTGGCCCCATTTGACACCTTTAAGCTCGGAAACTTTAATAGCTACACCAAATCTGGTTGAATAATACAAAAGCTTATTACAAGAGGAGTCAAAAGAAGAAAATCCCATCAAAATCTGATGAAAAATAAAGATTTCACATGTTTCGAAATATTGCAATATTGGCCCCTTTGAACCCTTATATCTCGAAAACGGTAAGACCTACGCAAAATCCGTTGACCTTACCCTGAAAGCTTAGATCAAGAGGAATTCAAAGAAAAAAATCCAATCGCAATCCGATGAAAAATAAAAAAAATTAAGGTAATCTGTAAATATGCAATTTGGTCCCATTTGGTCCCAATAGTTCGAAAAGGAAACAAGTTATCAAAAATGTAATTGTTTAAAGCTATGTTAATTTTTCATAAAGAATCCATTGAAAAAAACTGCATCAAAATCGGACTCAAATTAAAAATTGATTAAATATTCACCCCATTTTTCTCATTAACGGTACAAGCTAAGAAATTGAAAATTTCCCCAGGAACACACTGTAACAAACCCCATCAAAATAGATAAATAATAAAGATTCTACAGTCCAATATGTGGAAATACCCTATTTTACACCTTTTTGGCCCCGTTTTCTGAAACAGGCCAACCAGGAACCCGAAATTAAAACGAGCTAACGCGTGTGCCAAGAACATCATACTAAAATTTGATAATGATCCGTCTACTAGAACGAAAGTTATGCTGTCCACAGACAACGACGCCGATGCCAAAGCCATACCAACATAAGACAGCAAAATATTGCGCTCGTATAAAAAACAAACAAAAACTAGAGTAATAATGGTGGGAAACGACAGTGATCCCCGCACTCCCTGTTTGACACAGAAAACAGCTATAGACCCTGGGTATAATTTTTCTGAACATTTTTTTTTAAATTAACCTATTGATAGTTACTATTTTTACTTTTAAGGAATCCAAGAATATATGGTTGTTAGGCACAATTTCATAAATAAGTGGTCTTTGAGACTTTCAGGAAATTTTCCAAATTTGGAATCAGGAATGTTAGAAATCCAATTGGTGAAAATGATTGCCCTAATCGAAACAAATCGTAACAGTATGGTTGCTAGATAGAATTCCAAAAAATAAGTGGTCTTCGAGACTTTCAGGAAACTTACCAAAATTGAAAATCAAATGTTCTTGGAATTGGATAAAACCTGCCAGAAAGGTCCACTTGCATGCCTAAAACTGTTTTCGAGTGCTGAATTATAATTGTGGGGATCTTTTTGGGATCTTTTTGAAGAGTTCTGAGCTGAGCCAAAATCTTGTTTTGCCTGTTTTGAAAAGGATTTTTCCCAAACATTAAGAAATAACAAGATACCGAAGTTAGTGTGAATGTTAGCAGATATACAACTTTGATACTTGGTACATTGTATCATTGACCACAGTATACCATTAAAGTACAAAAAATACCGAAGTTGCATAAAAAAAACCAGTAAATTTCATTTTGCTGTACACGTGTTTCAAGGAGTAACCTCTCATCAGCAGCATTAAAATCAAATAATATGGAGAGCCATTATCCGAAAGTAGTCCAGAAAGAAGTACTCATTTCCAAAAATATCGAAATAGGAAGCCAAATCCAGTACCAATGACATCTACTGAGTTCTATACACGGAATGAAGCCTCGGTATTTTTTAGTGGTTAGAATTTTGACGAAACAGTAAATTTCTATAACATGCAAGGTAAAGTTTTCGTGTTAGACAAGTCGGACTATTGGGCTGGTGAATACCCTCGGGAACCTCTGGTCCACCAACAGTTGCATCGGCCCAATGGTTCAAAATACAAAAAACATACCGAAGTTGTATAAAAACAACTAGATTCACTAAATTGGATCTATTTTTATCGTTATATGTTTAGATTAATGAAGTCTATCTATATTTGTGTATAGATTTTGGATCGTAGAGTTAAAGGTGGACAGGTTCAATCAAATTAATGTTTTGAACCAATATATAATCACGGGGCCTAATCTGCTCGTAAAAAATGTGGGTGAATTCGAGAATACGTAAAAAATTATTGGGTGAAAAAGAATGTCCATATAAAAATCGTTTTTATTTTCTAAATCAACCAAACCACAACATATAACTATGTGCATTCTACGGACAATTTGATTTCTAAACGAACTGACCATACCAAGGTTTTCACGTTCCAATGATTGAAGATAGAAACCTGCATAAATGTGACATTGGCCCCTTTAAAAGCTGAAGACGACCACATAATTCTCTTCTGTAGAAAGCTACAGCTATTGGAGGGAATAAGAATTTATGTAACGCTCTTTTGTTTACAATAAATAGGAATTTAAACAGTTTAAATTGAATTAAAATCGATATATATCAGAAAACAAATCGAATAAGCAAATACATTTGGGTGATTTCAAGAGTACGACATATTTAAGGGGTGATTTCCATTCACATATTTAATCATAAAATCTAGTTAATTACAAGCAGGTTTTCTTTCAAGAAGGAGTGGTTTTAAAATATTTCAAGGTTCACTAGAGATAGTAAAATTTCGATTTTCAAAAAGTTTTAGACCCCATTTACACTGGAGGAAAAGATCGATTTTTTTAATCGGTCCAAAAAGATCGATCTTTCCGTAAGTGTAAACGCGAAAGATCGAACTTTAACCGGACTAAAAAAGTCCACCTTCAGAGGTAGTTTTAAAAAGATCGATCTTTTTTAATCGATCTCTCCGTAAGTGTAAACTCAAAGATCGATTGCAATCGATCTTTCTAAAAGTGAAACTACAGCTGCGCAAGGTAGCAAAGGGTATGCTGGGTCCCCGATTACCCGATTAAAAACAGAGGAACCTCAACGTTTTGGAAGTTTCCAGTACGATGAGGTAATAGTTGTCCAGAGTTAGCCTTAAGAAATAATGCTGATTCTCGTAGGACATGTGCATCATGGTGCTTTCCAGCATGTCCAACGTTTATGTTGATGAATCGATAATTATAGTCTACAACGGCTTGCATGATGATTGAATGCTGACATTTCCTATTGAAATAATCAGCGTGATGTTCTTTTTAGGCAATTATAGGTATATGTGCCCCATCAATTGCTCCACAACACTGTGGAAAACCCCATCGTATTCGAAATCCATCGACAACATTGGTAAGTTCTTGTCCTGATGGAAATTTTAAATATCTTGGTAAAAGTGTTGTGTTTATGGCTTCAACAGTTTGGTGAAAAATAGCATATGCAGTTCCGCAGTTTATTCCAAACAAATGGCCCAATGATCTAAACTCGATGTTTGTTGCTAGACGCCACAAAGTTAACATAACACGTTTTGTTTCTCTAATAACCTGAAGATAATACTTGACATAAACATGGCACTGTCTGCTGTACTCTCAGAAACAAAGGTGCATAGCTCTTCCCCCGTCAGATTATCACCCCTACCGCACCGTTTCCTACATATCGGATTTACCACGCCAACATGCAAGGTCGCGCCATTCTCATAACAGTAACGCGACAACTTTTTGCATCAGATACCTTGTACTAGGTAGTATTTATGCGGTATTTCAGAGGGACAAATACTTGTAATGTAAATTAATTGAGAACCGAGTTAAAAAACGAACAATCCATGGACAACGTCAACATCGGAAGCACCAAGAAACAAGGCCACAACATGATTACGGGCAAAAGAAAAATGATGTCACACACAGAAAAACAACACGGACCCAAGAAGAACCATTGGTGAGATCATGTGCACCATAAGAGTAAGCATCTCCTGCTTCTTATAAGACACCCTCCGTGTTGAATATGTCAATTCCGGTCGTTTAGTCAAATCCGGTAGAGGAAAAACAAACTTTAGCTGTAAAGAAAAAAATCTGTTGTCATCAGGGAAACATATATCCAAAAGCGGTCCAGAAGATCATGATTGAGACAGTAAAACTTCTGTAGTGATGACTTCGAGTTATGGGTAGCAAACTATTGCTGAAGTAGCCTATTCGTAAGAAACCGAGCTCTATCAAGGTAGTCATTTCAGTGTTAGATGAAAATTAATATCGGTATGGGACCTTTTAAAGTCAGGGCCGCATTTCGATCTATTTTCAGTAAGGGAATTACTTATTTCCGTTAGATTTTTGCTAGCAGAAACTCGGGGAAGTGTAAAAGAAAGATAATGAAGTTAAAGGGCAAAATGTTTGTTACATGTAGGTCAGGACAGAAATTTTAAACGCAACCGTAAGGTTGGTATTTTTTGAGTTGTTGACCTTCAATATTCTCTACTCCTAATTGGCATGTCTTTAGAGACCTGGGACCTTCACCATTGAACTTAGGTGACATTTGTTACGTTTTTAAATTGTCAAAGTCAACATTTATAAAATATCGGTAAAGGAATAACGAAGCAAAAAAGATGGAGGTGAAAATTCTCTATTTTAATATGCAAAAGATGGCAATTCAGATGTAAAACAAATGGACACAACATGACCAAAGACAAAAAAAAATGGAACGTAACTAAACTAAAGCACTAACAGCGTGAACTCCACAAAACTGGAGGTATCTTGGGTCTCCTCAACATCCACATTCATAATATAAAATCCATCGCTGTAGTGAATGCAATTATTAGCGAAGTCTATTCTATAGCAGTGGTGTTTATCTTTGTATGG
This sequence comes from Modiolus philippinarum, assembly GCA_002080025.1. Classification (NCBI taxonomy): domain Eukaryota; kingdom Metazoa; phylum Mollusca; class Bivalvia; order Mytilida; family Modiolidae; genus Modiolus; species Modiolus philippinarum. The sequence continues at coordinate 18,872 of MJUU01012268.1, read as the reverse complement.
GCTGACTACTGTTGTTGATCAAAAGACCTATGATATGCAGCTGGATCAAGGAAGATTTATGCTATGTTTCAAGACCAATGATGTGCTTTTAAGACAATTGATATGAATCTACGACCAACTAAGACGCTTTCTATACCTATATGATATGCTACTTATATCTATGATATGCCGTTAAGACATATGATATGCTTGATTTGTAATTTTTGCCTTATTTGGCAACACGATAATTGTTTTCTTTTTTTCTGGTATTTGTGCGCAAATTAGAACAGCGTGAATGTAAATTCTTAAACTTCCCTGTAAACATTCTAGAATAATTTTTATTTCTATACTATGAATATCGTCCCTCCAAATATGTGATGATTGCCACATAATTTCATTGATGTTTCAATATTGCAACCTCCGGAGAAATATAGTATTAAATTTTGACTTTCTACTGGAATCAACAATGTTAGAATTCACAAGCTATTCAAGTGATAAGACAATGCTCACTTTCTGAAGAATTTGGTTGTGTACATTTTGTACTTTGTTTTTTTTCAACAGTCCTTTTACTATGTTTCGCTTCTTCTTTGCTTTTAAATATGATCAGCTTGAATTTTCTTGAGATCTGGTATTCACCCTAAGAAACTGACTTACTCCTGGCGATCACCAACAGAAATCTGCTTATACTTAAATACCAAAATTAAACATGTTTTTATAGTTGCAGTTCTTAAACAACATTTAGAACTTTTAACATAATGCGAAGACATTGAAATAATGCCTTTATTTCTTAAACAAGACTGACAGCTAAAATTTTTGCCTACAATCTGCACTTTTGTGCACGTATCACACAACCTTCAAAATTTGAACACAAAAGTAATTTGTGGTTATAAAATTATCAGCACTCTCTTTTTTAAATTTCAACCGAATTTATATTTATTTATTTTTAACTTTGAATCTGGGATTTCTATATAGCAATTGTTACAGCTCACATAATCATATTACTCTGTATTTTAATTTCATTTTGTTTTGATCTGCAAATTTATTAGAAGGACTACACAAACTGTTCAAACCTGACAAACTGTATTATTGGGCTTATATTTGTCAGGATTATGAGGGCGTGGTAGAAATGATGTATGAAACTTTGCTTCAAGTAAAACCTTATTTTTTACATAACAATATCAATTAATTACTAATTTAATGTTATAATATTACAATTAAAGTCTACTTCCAAAGTATCACACATTAAGTGAGCTTTAACAGGTACTGGTTTAAAAACCAAATTGATAAATAAAAAATGCAATATGGACACCGTCATGGAGACTTAAAGAAATCAAATCAAAATTTTTAGAACATATTAGAATATAAAAGAAACACAAAGAAACAGACAATGTGCAGTCTTCAGTTTAAAACTTGTGCTTTGTTGACAATTAAGGAGGGTTTGATTAATAAAGGCCAAATTTGTTTCAATTTGCTTCAATAATTAAGAGCAAAATGTCGAAAATGGTGTTTTTCCCAAATGGTCACTTGTTTAACTTTGTTACGTTCTGGTAGTTATTTTGTACATTGGATCAGAATGAAATGAGCAATATAAGTTAACGACATTCCATACATCATTCCTGTAAAGTTTGGTTTAATAAGTAATTTCAGAGGAGATTATGGAAATGTGAAAAGCTTACGCTTGGCAACGGCATAATGGACGACATACGTCGGACGTAAAGTAATGTCTATAGTTCATACTAAACCTTAGGGTCAGGTGAGCTAATACAATACATATTTCTTTTTCACAACATGGGGGTTCTAAAACTGTATATACAAAAAAGTCATATAAAACCACACGGGAACGTAAATATATAAAAATAGGTGTTTGCATTTCCTTTTCCGGTGTGGTAAAAAATACACAAAAAAATCAAATAAAACCACACGGGAACGTAGGTGTTGGCATTTCCTTTTCCGGTGTGGTAAAAAATACAAAAAAAAGTCAAATAAAACCACACGGGAATATATATATATATATATATATATATATTAGGTTTCGGTTCTGCATGAAATGTTTTGTCCAGTTATAAAAATAACAGACACTAATGTAAATTGGTTTCACATAATCATGTTTGAGTAAATTGATTTCAATAATTTATTGATTTCAATAATTTACAGCTTATAATGATGATTATCAACGAATTACAATGTAATTAATTGGATAACATGGAATGCTTTTGAATGCTTCAGAATTCAGCTTTCGAGCAATACAATTCGTCATCAACATTCCGTACAGGATTTTGGTCAGACGACAATTTCAGTATAAACAAACATGTATTTTATAGATAAAATGTTCAATTGTGGTAATCGCAAAGTTCTTATTTTTCGAAACTCAAAATAATTGGTGACAGCATATTTTTTTTTGGACGCACAGAATATGATTTTCTACTTGCCGACGCCCTCCACTAATCAGATAATTTTAAATTACTGTAAATTGGTTGATTGTTAATGGTTTTGTCTTGTGATTTTATGAAAGCCTGATGTTATTACTCTGTCGAGGTGATTCCATGATATGCACTGCTTTACATACTGAAATAAAAATTAATAAAACTATTCAATTTTACTTCAACAAACATAAGTAAATTACAGCAGGGAGTTAAAAAGGTCTGTTTTTCTCACGTAAGGAAAGTGTTTGTGTTATGAAAAGGAAAAAAGAGTACCCATAAAACAAATGGGATCAAGACTAAGTTCGAGTAAGCATGTACGTAATAGGGTCTGTAAGTCTCGTCATGTGACTCACGAGAATCAACGATAAACAGGCAATTCGAAAACGTTTCCCGCCAGAAGATGACGTCAGAGGATTGTGACGTTCAAATTTCTGTTCGATACGTCATAAATCTTTGTTTAAAATGTAACTTCCGGGTACAATTTTTGATCCCGGAAGTTCCAAAATTGTACGAGACTTACAGGCCCTATACAATTTATAAGATTTCAATTTAAGAGAATACATAGACAAACGAGTACCGATACAAAAAGGAAAAAGGGGAAAATTCTGAAATAAAAAAGCCAAAAAATTCATGTAAAAAAACGATAACAGAAAACACCTACAACGGCCGAAAATTACAATCACATACCACAATCTGTCATAGAACTTCACATAAAAAACACTAATAAGACAAAGGACAAACGTAGACAACGATAGGAACTCGGGAAAGCCGGACTTGGTACCGGCACTAGCAAAAGCCAGCGGTAGGGTTAAACCGGTTTAACACAAATTTAACAAAAATTGAGACAACCTTACAAACAGAAAACAAATGAACAAAAAAAGGAGAGAAATGAACTTCTATTTAAATGAATCTAATTATGATCCAGCTCAAAATACGTTTTTTATTTGATCGTAATCGAAGTGTTTTAAGTATCATAGGATAATATTTTCATAATCAGCAAAATAAATGTGCATTGTTTTCAAAAATTAACCTTTGTAAACCTCACGATATTTTTGTATCCTTTTTAAGCGCCTTAACGATCATGTGCATTTCATTTGTCTCCATCTAAAGGAAAAAATGACTGAGGTCCTCCTGTTCATATGTTTGTTTTCATTTTTTTTTTCTTTGCCACCAAATGATTATAATCTGGCAGCAAAATTATTTAACTCTAGTTTGAAAAACCTTTCAATCACTCCAATCCAATTTTAATCAAAGTTAAAAAAAATGCAATCTGATTGAAAAGAAAAAAATGCGTTTTTCCATCTGAAACCCGAGAGATCTTTATTGTCTTTTCTGGGCTCTTAAATTATTAAACAACACATTCAAGAGCCTTTGTTTATATAACTGGAAAAGTATAAGCGATTGCACATTGTTAATATGTTTTCCAAAGCAAAGCAAATCTTAATTTAGCAGAATGAAGAAAGGCTAATTTTTGTCTTTCACAATTATCAAAAATGATATTTTTGTTCTCGGACTTTAATCATGTTATGTGCCAAACATCTTATCTAATTTTAAACGAAAGAAGGAATATTTCATTTTGTAAGTAATTTTGATTTGTTTTCATGTATATATGTAAGTAGATTTAAATGCCGAACTGATCTCACATTTATTTATAAGCAATAGATGGATATGGATTAAATGCGCATGAGACAAAGTCTCTTAATTTACGTGGTAAAAAAGCAATGGAACAAAGTTTTTATTATTGTTCTTCATCATGAGGCCTTCGACAAAAAGCTTTGCTCATACCTCATAGTAAGTTTAAGATGGTCCTAGCTAGCACCGGCTTGAGCGAAATTCATTGCTAATTGTCGAACAGCGCCACATCCATGCTCTTCATTATCCGAGGATGCGGGATCGTCAACAAACATTACATTAACTGGCAAAGTGTTCTTACAACCATTGTCATCCATTGCCCGGCAAAAGACTCATAGAATGCAATCACAACATGTTAAGAACTACAGGGCACTCATTGAGTCAATTGTAAGAAAACTGGGCGGCATGATAAAATAGTCACATGTTGGTACTTCAAACAGAATGGTTTGAATTACATTTTAAAATTACAAAAAATAAAATGCCAAAATTTCAAAGTATGCCAGTATATTAATATGAGATATTCTCTCAAGAACATGTATACCATAACTAAAATATAAGAACAGAAACAGTCCTCCCACGGATCCCAGACGTAAATTAACAATGAGAGGATATGGAGTTAATACATATGAGACAGCGTCTCTACAAAGATGTGGTGCAACAAGCAACTGAACAACGCTTTATTATTGTTCTTCATTTTCTATAAGCCTTTACACGTACTTCGATATTTTTGTTATTTATTACCACTGGGCCAATGCCCCTGCTGGTGGACTGTTAGTCTCCGAGGGTAATCAACAACAGAGTAGCCAGTTAACTTTTGCTGGCCGTTAAATCGATTTTATCTGAAAAATTGCAATATCTAAATTTAACAAAATTTTGTACAAAGGAGTATCTCCCTCTTGTGTACAGCTCTGTCCTATGCTGAATTTTAGATTTTTCATTAAAATCGGATTGGTAATTGTTCTGTATCAGCCTTTACACATATTTCGGTATATGGATTTACAAATATTTTGATTTGATCTGCACTGAAGAGACATAAGTTGTCGAAATGCGCTAATGCAGATTCCAAATTAACAGCAAGTTCGGTATTTTGTTATTTTAAGTCTCCATGAAACCTTTAACAATGAAATACTTGAAATTCATTTAATTTATTCATACCCTTTCTTTGTTAATATGATCTGACTCTATACATGTAAAACATTAATAAATATAAAATAAATATATAATAAAGTTTTGCTACTTGACCCTTTGGACCAGTTGAGCTGAAAAAATGTATTCGACACTGTTGCAATGACTTTTTGTTCTATTCTGTCTTCATTGCATCTAGAATCTTCAACACGATAGTATTGGATTAACGTTTTCATTTAAGTTCCATATTTAGACTAAGTGGAGAGTCCGTATGCTTTGCAAAAGATGTATGCCTTTTTTTATTCAGCTATGATGTACCTTATCTTGAGAGACTTTCCCCTATAGATACACTATCATACTTTTGGCATCTAAATTTTTATAATTTCAAAATGTTTCTCAGAACATGTGTTTAAAGTGCCCCCTTCACATGGTTTTATAATGCCAAGTTTTATTGCCCTGTCTTGATGAGTTCTGTCTTTGTTGATATGTTGTGATTGTCTTCTGTTGGTATTTTTTGTCGGACAAAGCATTATAGCGATTACAATAACACTTTGCCAGTTAATTTTATGTTTGATAGCGAACCGGCATCCATGGGCAAAACAAATTACATTGATGTAGCGTATCGATCTCTAACAATGAATTCTGCTCAAACCAATCTTGATCTGTCCATGAGGTGTTAGCACAGCTAAATGTTGAAAGCCTCATGCTGAATTAAAATTGAAGAACACAATAAAAGCGTTGTTCCATTGCTTTGTCCCACTATGTATTTGTAGGAACTTCATCTCATGTGCATTAACCCTATATCGTTCATCGTTCAGAATGTTACATAATTACATGTGGCGTCCCGATTGTTTCAACTAAGATGATAGATTTATATTTACAGTTTTAATCACCATATTAGCTCTTTAACTGATGATAATATAAAGTACACTAACGAATGATATCTATACGCGGTTTTGGGTATTTCAATTGATCAATACCCGAATTTCCTATCAATTTATAGGAATATCGTCTATGTTTTAACATTTTTGCCTTTCTTGTGTGCTTACGATATGTCTTTCAAATTTGAAACTAAAGGTTTACATGACAAAACTGTCGTACTTATTACTGACAAACAATGATATCCATGTGATTATTTCTGTATTGTTGATGAGGGTAATACAAAAATTTCCGAATAGAACTGTCAAGGCCGAAATCAAAGGGCAAAAAGAAAAAGAAGACGCAAAACCAGTAGAAAAATTGTCAACCGTAATGGTCCTGACTTGGAAGAGGCTTTTCAAAAGAAATGGAGGGTTAAAATGGGTCCATGGGTTTATGCAGTTTGAGTTAACATATGTGTTATGGTCTCGTGTTCATTTACTCCATATCCTTTCGTAAAATATTATGAAGCGCCAAACCACCCCTTTCATTGCGGTAGTGTCCGATAGTAAATAAACAGCAGCTATAGACAGTCATATGTTATAGACCGTTAAATGAAATGTTCATCCCAGTACTAAGTATCAAATGAATCTTGAATGAAAAAGTTTAGACTACGTTCCACAGTTTTCAAAAAGAACTGATAGCTGAAAAAGATCTTCTCTAATACTCGTATGATATGACATTTTTTGAATAAACAATGAACTGATATGGAGTAAATGCACATGAGACAAAGTCTCTGCAAATACATAGTATATCCAAGCAATGGAACAACGCTTATTTTTGTTCATCATATTAAAGTCACCATGAGGCCTTCATGAGGTTTGCTCATGCCACATACTAAAGTTCAAGACGGTCTCAAGCACCGGAATTCTTTGATAAATGTCGGACAACGCTACATCCATGATTAAACTGGCAATCTACCCTACAATCACTGTCATCCGTTGCCCGACAAAGCACTAATGTCTCAAGCTATTAGACGATTACAACATTACAACATTTAAGCCTTGAATAATAGAGCGGTCACGGAAATAATTATGCCTGATGAGAGTCTGCAGAATTGGTGCTAGCTCAACTATGAAACATACAGTCTTTAAGCAAGATCAGTTGGAATGTTACTGTCCATGTTAGAAAAATTGGAATTTTTAAATTAAAGTCGTCCCTTTTGTGTTAAATGTTAGTACTGAGAGACCATTTTCTATGCTTAGCACTAGATCTATTAATCTATCATTACATCACCTAATTCGTTAAATACTCCATCAATGTTCTCTGAAGTTTTTGCTGATGTCTCTGCAAAAAGATATCCGTTTATATCTGCATATGATTGGCCTTCATACAATATAGAAATTTCTAAATAAAAATTAATTGAACTGGTGACGCAAGCACTCCTGAGATGATGTTTTGAGTCAATTGAATTAAGTTATGTTTACGAAATGAATTACTCAGAAGAATATGACATTGATGAGGCTTCTTAAGTGAAGCTACTTTCGCAAGACACACCAGTCAACCTATAGGAGAATCACAAGAAACACAAAAGGAAGAGAGGGTAAGGAAGAAATGAAAAGATAGGTAAAAATGATGTAGCAAAAGTGTGATCATTCCGCAACTGCCACCTAGTAAGCCGTAAGCTAAAATTTAAAAAGCTCATGTTTAATATTCAATGAATTTACCTCTTTAGAAATAGATCTTCTACCATTACTGTCTGCCAAGTCAAGTTTATTTCCGACCAGAATAATCTGCATGTCGTTTGTTGCATTTCTCAAAATCTCCTGTATCCATGTCTGTGCTTTATCAAACGAGTTCTAAAAATACAACAAAAACAAAAATAAGTTATACAAAATGCATTCCAGATGGAAAAAAGTGCTAACTATCTTTAAAACTGTTGTCCTTAAAGTACTTTGTATAAAAAGGACTATTGCAAAAAGTTCAAACTTGATCAAAATTTGAATAAAACACTTTAATAAATTATATTTGAAAAATATTTATATATAGTTTGCGATAAGCTGACAGGATTTACTACAGTTTGCAATGGATTTTAGCAGACACTGGTGCCCGAACGACCACATACATGTGTGTCTTAAACGGGCCAATAAAATACTGAAATTACCGTAAATTCTGCATATGGCCATTTCGACAATTTATGTCTCTACAGTGCAGATCAAATCAAACATTTGAAAGACCATACACCAAAACTTTCTAAAATCTGGTATAGAACAAATAACTAAGTAAGCTTAGGACAGAGCTATTGCATGATGGAGGTAATCCTTGATTTTAAGTACAAATTTTCAAATTAAGTTTTCAAATCATTTTTGAAAATTCGAAAAAGCTGCATATTATTCAAATTAGTGTACCTTATAAACGAACATTCCTTGTTTGCCTTATGAACAGAACAGTTCTTGTGAATTTGTTTTAAACGTGTGCAAATTTACATTAATCTAAGTGCTTTGAAAATGCACACTTTTCTTTAAATTATTTCAATTATATGTAAATTATTTTCAATGTTCTTTTTTAATTACATAGAAGGTGAATAAAAGGATATGGAGTAAATGCACATGAGAAAAAGTCTCTACAAATACATGGTAAAAAACAAGCAAAGGAACAACGCTTTTATTAGTGTTCTTCATCTTGAATTCACCATGAGGCCTTCAACAATGAGCTTTACTCATACCTCATAGTAAGTTCAAGACGGCCCCTAGCACCGGTTTAAGCGGAATTCTTTGCTAATTGTCGAGCAACGCTACATCCATGTCTTTCTTGGTCATGGGTGCGGGATTGTCAACAAACATCAATTAAACTGGCAAAGTGCTCTTACAATCACTGTCAAAAACATAATGGCTATAAATATAAGTGCAGTTGTCATCACTTTGTGTATGAATCGTGGTATAATTTTATATCAAAACGACCAATAAAAGTAAATTAAAATCAAAACAATCAATCAATCAGCAATCTGCAGTTTTTCTTTGTTATTGTGCAATTTTCCTCCAATAAAGTTATTACAGAAAACATTAAGAAATATCATAATATGTGAAATAAAACTTGTATCCGTAATCTTGTTCTATACGAAATCCTACTAAATATTCTCCGAAGTATTCATGTAACCCAAGAGGCACCAATCTCTCAATGAGTATCATTTTGTTTTGAAGGAAAGTCGTTGTTACGATAAACTGTTATTAGTGATAAGAATGAAGATACTGCTTCGACATGTTAGTTCCGAAGTCTGTCTATTTCTCGTAAAAAATATTCTTAAAAAAGTTTCTAATATGAGAGTGTAAGTACAGTAGGGAACAGACATAACCCCTCACCAAGTTAACCTGAACCAGTCATAAAAGCACCTCTAAGTTAACTTATGACCGTTTTCTAGTTAATTTGGACCAGTCATACAGCAGTCGTAAAAACTACTCTAAGTTAACTTAGAACTGTTCCAGAGCCCTGACTGCTCTGACCTGTACTGGTCATACAGCTCTTACCGCTCTACCCTATTATAAAATCCTGACTGCTCTGACCTGTCATAGAGCCCTGGCTGCTTTTATGTTATTAAATTTAGAGTATTTACAGTTCTTGTATTGTTTTACCTTTACCGACTTTGAATTATTTGACTTACTTCTCAATTAATTGTATATTCTCGGACAGAGCAGTCAGGATTTTATGACAGGTTATAGCTGTCTAGGCTCTATGACTGGTTAGAGCTGTCAGGTCTTTATGACAGGCCAGAGCAGTCAGGATTCTATGACAGGTTAGAGCGATCATGGCTCTATGACTGGTCAGAGCAGTCACGGCTTTATGACTGGTCAGAGCAGTCAGGATTCTATGACTACTTCAAGTTAACTTCATGTTAATTTGGGCCTGTTCTCATGACTGCTCCCCAAGTTAACTTGGACTTTGGTTAACTTGGGTTACGTCTGCATCCTACTATACTTCGATCAATAGAATAAAAAGTTCGGGAAGATTTTAGTTACCTTAATGAATTATTTCGTATCATTTATGATGAACAGACCCACATGATCTAAGTGGTGCTTGTTTTCAATTATTTCACAGAATCTCCCGTCAAATCTTGCACAATATTCGTGTCAACGAATATTTTGTTTTGTTTTAGGTCTCTAATATCTCTCTTTAAAAATATATACTGTTGAGGCCAAAAACCACTGTAAATGATTTTTAAAAAAAAATCACACTTAAGGTAGTTGTCACCGTTGATTTCTAACATTTGGTCAGATATACAGATTCCTCAGTCCTTTTCCATATCGTAAGTTAACATGACCTCAAATATATTGCCCATGATACGAATTTTGCATGTTATATCAGGGGGTCCAAACTAATTGGTTGAAGAAGTCCTAATTTTGTTGGAGCAAAATCGTTTCTGTATCAATTTGGGTTATAAAGAGCATTTTAATTGATAAAAATGTTCCCTTTCGGCAATTCAATACTTGCTCAAAATATTAAAGATTTCAAAAGTCATTGAAGAAAAACCGTTTCGAAAATATCGCAGAAGTTCAAAATATAGGTCGTTGATGTTTTTCTTCAAGAGCTTTCGAAATCTTATATATTTTGAACAGATATTGACTGAAAAGGGTGAATTTATTTAGTCATTGCCGAAAGGTAATATTTTTATCAATTTAAACGTTATTAGTAACTTACACTCATGAGTACACAAACGATTTTCCTCAAACCAAATTAGGACTTCTCCAAACAAATAGGTTGGACCCCCTGTATATCCTAATAGCATGTACCTTAAAAGAATTTCAAACAAAATTTCAAGAAATTGACATTACTCCTTGACTCGATTTTCAAGAATTACAAATTTCTATACAAAGCCTATGAAAAGCCAACAAAATGAACATTTCCCGCCAAATTTTAAATTGCTTATTTCAAAATATCAAGAGCATGAACCTATTATATCTTTTATCTTGTTTTTTGTCAACCTTCCTTTAAGTCATACTAATTAAGAACACTTTTATGAAATTGTCATTACTTTCATTCAAAGGTGGCAACTATCATTTTTAAGTTAAATATTTATATTTTGTATCAAGTTAAATTTTATGACACTATCACAATGGGCAACCTTGCTTCAGTGTTTGTTTGTAAAACATTGTTAGACTACTCATGTGGCCCTCAAATTAATTTTGAACATAGAAAACACGTGATTACTTGCGGTTGGGGGGAGGGCGTAATAAAATCAAAAGGTTCTTCCAAATGTCAAATGAATCCAACATTTCCACATAAAACTTGCCAGTACAATTTTCCTTATCTAACATAAAAAATGCAAAACAAAGAAACGAAAACAAACAACTAAACAAACAAACATAAAAAATAACAAACAAACAAACAAAACAAAACAAAAAACAAAAAAAAAATAATAAAAAAAAAGAAGAAGAAAAAAGGACAAAACAAAAGAAACACATTTTTTAATTTCTACATGTGTAAACATATATTAGGATATATCTTTTACACATACTTTGTCAGTTAAGTCGTAAACAACAATAGCACCGGCAGCCCCTCTGTAGTACATGTTTGCAATACATCTATACCTGTCTTGACCTGCTGTGTCCCAGATATCTAGCTTTACCTTGTTTCCATCAACATCGACTGTTTTATAAAAATATGCAGCTGAAATAAAATAAGCTGAAAATAAAACAGTATCAATAGCAAATTTCGATTGCATTTCTAATTTTGAAAAACCTTTGTGTTGCTTTAACATTTTTCGCATTTTCCGTCATTCAATATGGCATTTTACATCAGAAAAAATTGTTCATTTATATTTGCCCATTAATTTTAACTGACATTTTGCGTTAAATTGCCTCCTTTAGTGAAGAATTATTGCGTGTTTATTTTGAAGCAAGTTATAAGTTTAACTTAGGGAGTGTGATTTAATAATATCATTAAAACATCTCTAAGTTAGAAAATCTGAAAAATAAATGGAGATCACAGTGTGCTAACCAACCTCCTACCGTCATGTCGGAGTATTCATTGAAGATACCTTTGACATAACGAAGAACAATACTAGATTTCCCCACACCTGATTGGCCAAGGACTACTATTTTTAGCTGGTCAGACTTTTGAATATTACGGAAAGTGTTTTCCTGTCCGAATGAGTTCGAATCTTCTGGTGTACTGCTAAAATAAAAAAAATCGAAAGTAAAAATACATTTTGTTAATGTGTACTTGAGAGAATGTCTCATATGGATACACTATCATACTTTCAAATATGGGATTTTTTGGGTACTTTCCAAATGTTTTTAGTGTGCCCACATCACAAAATTTTGTAATCTTAAGTTTTCTTGCAACTGACTCGATTAGTGCCCTGCGTTTTTTTATTTATTATTTTGTGATGGTTTTCTATTAACTCTTTTTGTCGGGCAACAAAGGACAACGAGAGCCAGAACACTTTGCCATATAATTCTATGCATATTAACCGGTGCTAGATCTTTTCACGAACTTGCAATGAGGTATTAGCATAGCTCATTATTGGACGCCTCAATGCGACTTCAAGATGGAGAACAAAAATAAAAACTTGTTACTTTCATAGTCACATTGTGAATAGTCTATACCATATGAATAATGAAATCACAATTTGAACTTGTTTCAAACAAACAACAGTTTATGACAACTTTTATGGAGATGGGATTGGGGTTAAAAAGGACATTGGTTTCTGTATCACGAATGCAAAGAGTAACTTTTTCATTCGATTTTACTTTATTTGGTATTAAACCACTAAACACTATTCGACCATTATTAAAAAGCATATACAAAGGACATTATTCTTAAAAATGCCTAAAATCAAGTGGTTGAATTTCTCAGGAATACATATATAATCATAGTTTTTGCTGAAGTAACGGTGCACTATAAATATTGTGCTGAGTTAAAGAGGTTCGCTTCTCAATGTAAAAATGATAGCATTTATGATAAAAGGGTTATTTTTGTAAGAAAATTGAAAAGAAAATAATATTGGCGAAAAAAAATTAATAGGTTGATGGAAGATTCATTTGTTTTTCGCTTTTTTTTAACTTCCATCAACCTGTTATTTTTTTTCGCCTATATTACTTTATCAGAAATTTTACATTGAGAAGCGAACCTCCTTAACTCAGCACAATATTTATAGTGCACCGTTACTTCAGCCAAAAACTATGATTATATATGTATTCCTGAGAAATTCAACAACTTGATTTTAGGCATTGTTAAGCATAATGTTCTTTGTATATGCTTTTTAATAATGGTCGAATAGTGAAATAGAGAAGCTCCGTGTACCTCTGCTCTACTAAAAGCAAAATCAAGAAAAACAGAAATGCATTAAGTCGGTTAACAGTAAGTCGTATATCAGTATGGGGAATAGGAGATGAGCAGTAAAATATCCCATACCGAGAGATTAATACCAGCAATCAAGTGGCTAGGATTTATGGTTAGCTTGGAAAAGAGTAACAAAAAAATTTCTTTTTTGAATAATTAAAAAAAAAATAAAGAGGGTAAAACATGAAGTCAGTGCAATATGTTAAAAAGGGTCAGGCGCCTTGAAGGACCTCGTACTGTATCAAGGTGTTGTGATTTGCAGCTGAAGAGAAAACATGAGACATGAGACAAAATAATGTGTGACGGACGAACGGACAGAACAAAAACAGTATACCTCCACTCCGAATAGTACAAAAATGTATTATATGAAGATATAGATATACACATAGAAAAAAGAAGGGAAACGGGGAACCTGTCTATAGTGACCTTTCAAGGGACAAAGATAAAAAGGTCACTATAGACAGGTGGTTTTTATATACAGGTCCAAGCCATCCTCAGGATTGATGCATCAACTCCCTTAATGAATTGTTTTTAAAGTCATTAGCAAGAGCAAGTGCTAGCTCCTTGAGCATTGGACCTGTATAATTTTAAGTTCGTCGCTTCGTAGCATCCTTAAACTATTCCACACAAAGATCGTTTTTGTCTTCATTCCCGGTGATGCGTCTCGTGCGTTTTTGCGATTCAGGGACATTTTTTCAAAGTCTTATAACACCTCTGTCAGCCTTTCTTTTACGTAAATTCTGTATCTGGGTCTTCCAACCCCAAATTTCTGTCAATTTCCAATGTTTTAAAGTTTTATCGCTTCCATTCTTGAATTTAAAACGCCATCTTTTGAATTTGATTTTTCTTAGCAATTATGTAAACATTAATCACTCAGGAATGAAAACTATTTTTATCTCATTGATTCTCATCGGCCAATTCCGAAATTTCGTTCACCTACCATAAAATCTCGATGTTAACGATATCAGCTGATTGAAATCTCGCTAGAAAACGTATCTGACGAGAAAAAAAAGTCAACATCTGGTTTTTGTGGAGCATCGAAAATTGCTCGCTATGTACAGGATTTCAGAGTCGTGCGGACGGTATTTTACAGTCGTAAGTCGCGTTAGAACAGGTTGTCGTTATAGAGAGGTAATCAGAATGGGAATTTTCTCGGGAGGGATGAAAAAGGTCGCTATGAGCAGTTTCTTGTAATAGACAGGGAGTCGCTAGTACAGGTTCGACTGTAACTGAATGCTAATTTGAAGAATTATGAACGTTCAAATTGCAGTGATGTAGGAAAAACATTTATCTCAAAACGATCTTTACGAAATCTCAATACCTATCTCAAAAATGTATAAAACAGTAATGTGCAAGTCGTTTGTTTTCTTATAACTTTATAACATTATCTTTTTTCAGTTTTCATAAGGAATATTTTCATCTACGTAATACAGAGAAAGGGAGAAATAATAGCTAAGCAGGCAAGACTGGAAAAACACAGAGCATAACGTACATGTAATAGCACAAAAAATAGCATAAATAACAAAATACCGAAGTCATTGTATATTTAATTTCTTCATATGCACATTTCGACAACTTGTGTCTCTTCAGTGCAGATCAAATCAAACATTTCGAAATTCATATACCGAAATATGTGTAGAATGTAATAGAGAACAAATTATTAACGATAAATGATCAAATTTATTAAAAAACAAAATAGACAAAACAAGAATCTTATTATTGAGTAGGAGAACAAAATCACTTATGAGCATTAAAAATTTTCTATAATCTTATATTGTAGGTGAGGTAACTCAGTTTCTTTTCATGTCCAAAATTTTACAAGACCTTTCTACATGAAGAGTTTTCGTATCAAATTGTAGTATTTTTGTTTAAACAATTTTCCTATATGTATATCATGTTTAAAGTAAATTTGCAAACTGCTCTAATATTCATGCAATAATTTCATTTAATGTAATTTCTTTCTCAATCAGAGTTACACTTGATGATGAACAATTAACGATACTGATGTATACAGACAATATATTTGTATGATTTATATATAATTCGGGATGAACGATTATAACCTTAAAAAGTTGTACAAAAAAAAACCATGAACCTGTGATTCAAGACAAAGAAAAAAATAGCAGGGTTGAAATTTAAAACATTTCTTTAAAAAAAAGGTCCTGTTCCAACCTTTGGATCCAACAATGCGTTGAAAATGGCACAAATTAGCCAATTATGTTAATGCAAAAAGAGAGACCAAGTTTTTTTTTCACAAAATGTGCGTAATGGGTTGGGGGGACAAAAATAAAAAGCACTGGTTCCTTGCTGTTAGCCTTACCCAATTGTGTGTGAGGTTGGTGGGGGTTGCAATGGAAATTAACTGATTAAACTTAGTAGTAAGTCTTCCGGGGAAGACATGTGTCGCTTGCGTAATCACAAAAATATTCTAAGTTCTGTCAAATAGGAAGTGGGTATGTGAGAGATCCCAAACTCTATTATACTGTAAAGGTCCCCATACTGATCCTTCATAATGATTGCAAAAGACTTGGATATGAGGCCTAGGTTCCTGAGAAAAAACGTGACAGAAATTTTCAAGGCGCAAAATATTTTTTAAGTTCCGTCAAACAGAAAGTCGGCATACGAGAGGTCCGAAACTCTGTTACATGGTATAAGTTCCAATACTAATACTCCATGTCACATTGCAGAAGACTCTGAGACATGGCTACTGAGAAAAAAGTGACAGAATTTTTTGTGACTCCGATCCGCAAAAAATATTCTATGTCCCGTCATACAGGAAGTAGGCATTCGAGAAATCCGAAACTCGGTTACACGGTAAAGGTCCCAATACTGATACTACATATTGAATTGCAGAAAGCTGGGATATATGGTTCCCGAGAAAAATGTGACAGAAATTTTCAAGACGCAGGAGATTCGAAACTCTGTTACACGGTTTAGCGCCCCATACTGACACTCCATGTTAAATTGCAGAAGATTCCGATACACGGTTCCTGAGAAAAATATGACACAATTTTTTGTGACGCCGACGCTGCCGACAAAAGAAGACGGATAGTGAACCCTATATGACGCCACTTCGTGAACGTAGGCGACACAATGAAACTAAATTGGAACAAAAGCTCTGAATATACATAAGATAGTTTCAGGAAAAAAATACATGAAATAAGCTTTGTTCTCGTGACAGCTGTAGCCTTTTATTTTAAATTGAAAATTCCCAAATAAGCATGTGTTAGTCCCCGAGGGTATTCACCAGCCCAGTAGTCAGCACTTTGGTGCTGGCCCGAAAGCCGATTCTACATGGAATCTTACAATATCTAATTGTTGTAAATTTTGTTGAAAACTACTGAGTATCTCCCTCATGCACAGCTCAGTCCCTAGCTGATTTTGGCTTTCTCTTTAGATTATATTTGGTAATTTGTTCTCTTTCAGTTTTCAAACATCTTTTACTTTATGGTCTTCCAAAAGTTTAGATTTTATCTGCACTGAAGAGACATAAGTTGTCGAAATGCGTATATGCAGAGACAAAATTCACAGTTACTTCGATATTTAGTTATTTATTTATAAATAAGGATAATAATGAATTTAAAAAATCAAATAAATAAAACGATAGGTATTATCACTCCAAATTATAAAACTTTTAAATTGTAGGTAAGCAAGATGTGTTCATACCAGTAAATCAAAATGAAATATATCTTGCACTTCATGATACATACCGTCCACAGCAAGCCATAATTGTTTAACATTTATTTTATTATGTTGACAGTGTAAACTATCATACCCTATATAAAGAATTTTACTAACATCATATCAATATCTGACGAAAGGGTTTTTTTTATATATCGATGAAATACGGAAGTATAGTAGCGTAAAGTTTATCTAAATTTGTTTATGTACCAGTGTCGGCCAGGTGCGAATCCAAAAAGGACTTACTGCTGTATCTTACGAATTTTTTATCACAACACTTGGTAATTATCGCTTTCTTTTCAGATTTAGGTCAAAAATATGCAAGTTTTAATTTTATAATATTCGGGGGGGGGGGGG
>MJUU01012267.1:32965-65696 GCA_002080025.1 Modiolus philippinarum | reverse complement strand
AAGTTTTATAACTTGGAATCTAACTTATCTTTCAAAACAGGCAAATTTTAACGGAATTTCGCATTATATTAGCAACCACTGTCTACACATAGAAATAGGTAGCACAAAAATATTCCTGATCAACAACAAATATGTTTAAGTTGTAAAATTGTCGATGATGAGTGTCATTTTCTACTAAATTGTAAACTAAATGAACAAATGAATAAATTTAATTAAATTTCCCAACATTCAAAACCCTCTCTTTTTTTCCTGATGGTTTCTACCTTTGTACAATCTGTAGCATTATCATAGGGTTGACACCATTCAAACAGTCAGCCTTTGATTTATAAATATCAATAACTATTATGTTGTATACATAAGTTTTATGTATTTTGTATTTTATTTTGCTCGTCCCAAAAGAGTGTAATTTGGCAAATAAAGATAGCAATCATTTCTTATTGAAAATACAGACCAAATATTGATCTATCATTAGCACAATAATTAACATTTCCAACATACTCATTAACATTTTGTAATTTTGATCAGCAACAAGAGAACATGTAATATTTCAACTCGGCTTGCATGTCAATGAAACATATTTTTCTACCTAAGTATTCCACCAAGTCGAAATAATCCAACAGACTTCTACTTATCATGATGTTAATTATTGCATTCCAGAATTTGTACTTCAAGGAGTAATTTTTTATGTATATTCTGCTGATGACAGTACTACAGCACTGAAACATGTCAATCAATAAAGTATTACTGCATTATGGTAAAGTTTTGTTGTTTTTACATATTAGATCAAATGTACTATTTGTTTCATGTCTTGTATACCCCTACCTTCTACCTTCTACAAATTTAAATCTTACCCCAAATCTATTGGAAACTGGTTTCCAACGTCATTTGAAGGTAATCGAGAAATTCACCTATTTATTTTCTTAACCTACAATAAGTTGGTTGGAAATGACCCACCTGGGGTAAAATATTGATTTATGACATGTTCAGTTTTTTTTCCAATCATAAACACCTTTCATTAGTTGATAGAATAATTTATTCCCTTTGCCCTAATATACAGGGATGCCATTTTTACCCTGTTTGACCTCTTGGACCCGCCATTCTAATAGCCGAAACGTTCCGGAATTTGACTTTTGGAAGAATGTTTATTATACTTACTTATGTTTCAGTTCTACATTTGTTCTTTCTAAATCCTCCTTAAAAAAGCAAATTAAAGCACAATTTTACAATTATTACAACAATACTATGAACAAAATACTACTATATATACATTTTGTATCTTCCATCAATCTTAGGAAATGTCAATCATTCTGTATCATATTCCCACTATTTATTAACCCTTATCGTGCTATTTTGTTTTCTGGAAAATCAGCGGTTTGCATTTATTTGCAAATTTATGCAAATTATATGCAAATGAAGCAACTGATTCTGAAGATGTTTATTGTTTACTATAAAGCTAGTATAGGTGAGGAGGTGGGGGTGGGTGGGCAGGGCTAAGCCCAAAATATTGGTAACCACAGAGAAAAGTGCCATTTTTTGGCCTTTTTGGCCACTTTTTTTTGCCGCAGAATGGCCAACGATGACGTATCACAAATTTAAAGTGTTTTCTGAAGACTTTGCACCTGGTGGGTCATTCCTACTTACAAAGTATGAATAGTTGGGTATAAGCATGATCTGTGTGTTGGGTTACATTATTCAAGGGCCTCAAAATTGACATTTTTTCACGATTTTGCACTTTTAAACCGGAAGTGGTGATGACGCATGCACCCTAGGGACTGGCACTTTTATCCTGTGATAGATATGACATCGTATTATCATAATAAACCAATCTAGAGTATTAGGTATGAAGTGTTGCATTCTGATTGCCAAAAAATGGAGCCCACCCCTTCCAAAATGTGCGAATATTTTGCACTTTTTAATGAAAAGCCCACGTTTCCATGCTGATATGACCTAGGATTGGCAAAATTGTCCTTTCTTGATATGTGATATTGTTGGAAATAGCTTTTCTATGTTTTGAGTGCAAAAAACCGCATCTGCATAGGTTTTGGGACCTGTAAGAGGTGTTCAACTGAAGTATGACTGCAACCCGTCATATGACGGGACCCGCATGGTAAGTGTTAATAGACAAGGGAAATTTAAACATGAAAAGGGAGAAGTTTTGTTTCCTAAGTGGCAAAACTTTAACTTTAATTTTTACATGTGAAATAAACATTTCAATTACACAAATACACATAAATATATATAATTTGTTGAAAAAGAGATCCATATTCTTTTTTTGCATGCAATTTGGACATAGGGCTCTTATTCCAGCATTCACACAAATAAGAGTGAAAATGGTCATTCAAATTGTAAATTAAGTTTTCATTTTATCACAAAAATAATGTCAATTATTTGTTTGTGTTTAGTGTTTTATTTGTGTCTTTATTCCATTTTAAAAAAAAAAATTTCTCTTTTTTTTTGGCGTGCAGTTGTTAGTTGTAGGAGGAAAGATACCTCCACCAGTTTTTTTCCAGAAAATGTATATTTTTTTTATTTCAGGGAAAACACCCTTTAATTTTGAATGTCTAAAGGTTACTGCTATGAGTTGTTTGAAATATTTCAAGAAAACAAGAAAATGAAATACAACATACAGTATTGGCTTGTAATTCCTTTAGCTGTTCAGATTTTTGCTGTAATTCATCTTTACTGGCTGACAGTTCTTTTTGATATTTCTGTATCTGGTCACGCATGTGTCCTGTTATTATCTGTAAAAACAAAAGTCAAAATACAGTAAAATTTCACTTACACAAATTTTGATTTTTTCATATAAATACAATGAATAATTAGATTCACCTCACATTTTCTGTCTTGTTTAATATCAATACTGCAAAATCAGGCTTTGTTCTGTTATGTTGTAATGGATGGAAAATTCACACACAAAAGGAATTTTTTGACCATGTGTGTAATAAGCCATTTTCCATGGTACAAAAAATGTACATAAGCTACGCCTATTGGGAAATTCTATTCCAACTCCCCATATAATATGTGGGTACTTTAGATTATTTGTTCCCTTTCAGCTCTTACATCAAGTTGATTTTTTTATTTCTATCTGCACTGAAGAAACAGTAAATAAGGAAATGGCCACAGGAAGAAATCAAATAAACATTTTCTGTATTTTGTTGTTTTATTATTGCAAGTATTCCAATATTTAAAATATCTAACATGACAGGTATTTTATTGAAAGTCACTACCCTTCCCACTAGCAGAACCACCCTCCAAAAAAGCCTCCGTAGCACATTTTATTCAGTTGAATAGTTTCTGATATTTTAATTTAAATGCGACAATAATCACATTTTTTGCAATATTTTCCATTTTTCTGACATGGCTGGATGGAGTTTAGTTGTTATGGTTCTTACAACATCTATATGGAAAATAATGCTTGTTGAACCCACCCAAACTTGTCCATGTATTTTGATAATACATCTGGCAGAACTGATTATCTAAAAATAACATGTGATTTATATACCTCCTGTTTAGCCTGTTCTTGACCTTCACTTTTCACTCGTTCCAACTCCTGATTTAGCACTTCCATCTGGTTCAGTAAATCTTTATTTTCCTTGCTTAACTTTTCTGTATTTCCATCTAGTTCTTGTTTTTTATTTTGTAATTCTTCAAGTTCCAAGGTCGCAGAATCTAACAGTTTCAAGGTCATAGAAAGTTCTTCTTGCTGTTCAGCGTATTTCATTTCTTTTGATTTTGACTTTTCAATTTCTCGTTTTAATGTATCAAGTTCGGAAGATAACTCTAATTCACTTTTTGTCAGCGTCAATGTTTTATTGGACAGTTCATCCTTTTCTGAACTGAGTTCATACAAATCTTGTTTCACTTGTTCCAATTCATCAGACAGACTTTTCTTCTCTTTGTTCAGAACTTCAATAACTTCCTACAAAAGTTTACCAAATAATGATTCAACATAATAATTCATGGAAAATATGCAGAACAAACATATCATATCATAATAATACAATTTATGTAATGTAAATGCAAATATTTTTGGTCCTAAAATAATTCCTCCAAGAAAATTCTAAAATATAATAGCAAATCTCTGAGAGCCTTCCAAACACAAAATAAAATATTCTTGAGCAGGTTCTAGTCAAAATTTAACAAATATAACAAATCTAACGATTAAATGTAAAAACAAAATTTTTTTTTTACAGATAAACTGTATTAAGACGAGTTGTGGGTACCTTTATCTGGATGACTGACAGTCAGGGGTAAAGTAAAATGGCCCCACCCTAACTTGAATTTAACAAATAGATTAAAAGTTTTTATAAACAGACTAATTATCCCCATAGTGAAACATTTTAACAAAATTATACACAGGAATTGGTTGTACCTCTTATGCCATTAAATTTCAGAAAATTGTAGGTTTTTGTTGTACCTGCTTTATGCATGTTTGATCAAATTAAGAATGAATACAAATACATGTAAATAAATTTACATACATAACAATTTCTAAATGTACTAAACAGTATATAGATCTACAGTGTGAGGAGAGTGAGAAATAGGAAATATATATCAGAAAGTGTATCATTTCAGTGTAACCTTATACAGAGCAGGACATGCCTACCCTTCCAGAGCACCTGACTTCACTGGAGTTCACACTGTATTTAAGTGCTTTAATTTTGAATATTGTATTTAAATTTCTGTGTTTTTTATTGCTATGCCTCGTGACTTTGAATTTCAGTGACAAACATTTCCTTTGTTACTTGGGTCTTGGGTATTCTACTGCTGTTGTTTTAGCACATATATGTAAAACATATCAACAGTATAATGTAAATACCATTGCTCTCAATTGATTGGAACAGGACATTCTTACCCTTCTAGAGCACCTGAGGAAACTCTTGGTTTTATGGGAGTTGATGCTATGAGTACTTTTAATTTTGAGTGTTGTGTTTTTTAATTTTCTTTTTTTATGGATGTTTCATGTCTCTGTTTATCTATATTTATTTTTTGGCCATGTCTCTGTTTATCTATATTTATTTTTTTGCCATGTCTCTGTTTATCTATATTTATTTTTTTGCCATGTCTCTGTTTAACTATATTTATTTTTTTGCCATGTCTCTGTTTATCTATATATTTTTTTTGCCATGTCTTTGTTTATCTATATTTATTTTTTGGCCATGTCTCTGGACTTTGAATTTTGTAATTAAGACATTTTTTGTCCCTTTAGTATTCTACTGCCATTGTTTCAGTTATATTCACTTTTGTTTCCTTTACTTACAAAGATAAAGAGTGCATCAGTAGAAATTGTAATCTTCACAGAAAAAAATTAAAGTTATATATTGTCTAATCTAACAAAGAAATATATCACTGATATTAATATGACTAATGAAGAAAGTAACAGTTAGATTTCATTGTATTTTACCTGGTATTCCTATATAAAAGAAAAAAATGACTGTTTTTAAGACTTTAAAGAAATACCCAATAAGTAATCATTTTTTGAAATTTTCCTTAAAATAATTCATAATGTAATTTCACTACAGAAACTACATGCAATAAATTATCTTTAATGTCAGTTTCATTTCAATGGAGTGAATTTTATTTTAAAACAGTGCTGAGACAAAGAAAGGTTCCAATGTGTGTTAACCCGAAAGGGCAATACAAAAAACATATCTACCTAAAAACTTAGTTTTTGGTTACTGCCTCTGATAAAGGTCATCTACCTGAAAACTTAAGTTTTTTGGTTATTGTCCCTGATATGGGCCAATACAAAAAAACATATCTATATACCTGAAAGATCACCAATTCAAATTATTGCCTCTGATAAAGGCTAGCAAATCTATCTGAAAACTTAGTTTTTTTTCTGGTTATTGCCTTTTATTTAAGCTGATATAACAAACACAAATGTCTCCTTGACATTTACCGCAATTCCTTTCTTTTTCATACTTAGTATATTCTGGTTATTACCCCCAATAAAGGTTGATATAACAAACATATCTACCTGAAAACTCAGTATTTTCTGGTTATTGCCTCTTAGCGGCTTCATTTCATCTTCTAATTCTAACACTCTACGATTATATTTGTCCTTTTCTTTAGAAGTCTTATCAAGGAGGGCCTAAAGGAGAGGGGTAAGACAATATGTTATTAGGAAAACTACAGGTTATATCATTGTTCAGATCATAAGAAATACATTCCTCCCCTATCTGCTGCAATAAAATTTAGTTTTTTATTGCCAAACTGATTAAATTTGTGATTTGCATACACAGAAGTTTCTTTTAATTTGATTTCTTGTCGGCACTTCTCTGGTATGTCTAAACGGATTGAAAATCGTTACAAAAAATAAACTGTAAAACCAGTATTGTGTCACACTATCTAAAGCTTTGTTTTGAGTTTTGGGCTTCCAAAATGTGTTGTCCTGGCAGACAGACTGACAAAGGAGGAGTAAATAATAATCCTGAGACACAAAATCCTGTTTTAGAATGCAACTTAATAATTTCACATTGAATCTAATAATGTATAAGAAATTTTTATGATCTGAACAAAACTACTTGCAATTTATATTTGCTTACAAAGTTGAATGAAAAAATCTCCATTGTGAATATTCAGTCAAAGGTATATTTCATCACATCCCCTTCCCCATGAAAGAAAAGATTGTTGACTTTGAGTTATTTATCGTCAAGAATATGACAATTTTCAGTTTTCATGATTTTATTATAATTCTTAACTTATTTGACAACTCAATGGTTAAACATATAAATTTTTCAGCAAAACACCAATACTGATATCACTGACTGGAAGTCCTGGACAATTTTCATTCAACTCTCCAAGTAAACATTTTATGTATTATATAAGCAACAGAAAGTTTTTCCAAGTTTCATTGTGTAGATTGTTGATCAACTAAATTGTAATAGATATATATCTGACATGCATTTGGAAAAATATACTAAATATTCAGGAATAGAATCAAACAGTTATAAGATATTGTACATATATTGTTCTAGTTATGTAATGGACATGCTCAAATATTCACGAATTTCATCTGATTCACTATGAGATTGCCATTGTTATGAACTTTTCTGAACGTCTAAAAAGGTCTTTTACATGAAAGCTAAGCTTACAAAATTTCACAAATGTCAAGAAAGAAAGATGAATTTCTAAATCTGCTAACTGAACTTAAGAGAGAGATCAAGAATACTGAATACTTCAAGAGATTACTGATGGATAAAACTGCAGTTTCTTCTCCATCATTGTTTTCCCCTGCCCTTTATATTGAGATTAAACACCTATTCAGACCCAAAAGGAGTGCCCATTGCCTGCAATGTGCAGTGCCTGTTTTAAAGAGGGTACTTACATAGGAAATCACAAGGGGAGTCGAGACTGCTCTTTGTGGACAGGTGCCCATCAATATAGGTTCTTTTCTTTTATGTATTTTTTTGTTTCATTGTGAGGATTAGACAATTTGGAGATTTTAATTTGTGCCAATTAATTATTAAAATCTACTTGTATTATAAAAACATGTCCTGAAATATTCTGACAGAAAATAGATAAAATTCATAATGAAAGAAAATGCTGATTGACTTAATGTGTTGAGACTTATTTTTACAAATAATATAATAATATGTACATTATGGTCAAGTATACTACAAGTGTCAAATTTTAATCCATATTAATACATGTGTATATATTAAATAACTTAACAAAATAAAATGTTAAATGCCTGAATCAGATAGAAATTCATGAATACATATAATAATCACATTGACTTTGTATAATTTGTACTATATCTCTACTCTAATATTATATTTCAGAGAAACAAGAATATGTGTCTAACGGACACAATGCCCCGCCTCACAACTATTTTGACCAATGCTATATTTCATGATCAGGCATGAAGTTGGTTTCATGGGTATATTTTTTTTATGATTTCTGTTTAATTATACCCAATGAGTATTTAATTTAATGGGTGTTTAATGATAATAGCTTACATCCTTCACAGATCTTATGGATAAACCTCAAACCATCCCCTTTCTCCATGATCAGTGAAGCATGATGTTGGTGGCATGGGTATATTTTAATCATTATTTTTCTTTAATCATACCCTAATGTGTATTTATATAAAGTTTCATGATAATAGCATACATCCTTCACAGAAAAAAAAACTTAAACCTAAATGTAAACTTCATACTACCCCCCTTTTTTTCAATGATCAGTGAAGCATGAAGTTGGTGGCTTGGAGAAATTTTTATTATGATTTTTGTTTATTCACAAACTAACGAGTATTTATGTAAAATTTCATGATAATAGCATACATCCTTCACAGAAAAAAAACTGAAACCGCAGGGAAACGGACGGACGGACGGACACACCCGAACACTATATCCCCCCCCCCCCCTACTATTGTAGGTGAGGCATAAAAACACTGTAATGTGAAGGGCTATTGCATTAAAAAACATCTAGGGAATAAGAAGGCAATTCTGAAATCAAATGATCTTACATTTCAAAATATTTGAACACATATCTGAAGATAATTTGCCAATAAGGAAGAATTTCCAAGTCCAAAACATAAAATTCCCTTTCTTGTTCTTCATCTATTTTAATGGAAAAGCCCTCAAAAACTCAATTTAACTTAATGTTTAGTTAAAGCTATATTAATTCAAAAACAGTGAATTCACTTGCTATAAAACCTCATTATCATGTCTGCCATTGCTTTTAATTCTTTGCTTATCATCAAAGATATCACTTTCAATTTTCCAATTTTTGCCCATACCCACATTACAAGGCAAGTATTTGACATATAAGTAATTCCCCAAACAATGCAAAATCAGAGTTTTACATACATATATTCATTAAGCAACAATGGTCTCACCAAATTACACTATTCTTTATCATATTTATCCTCTGTATAAATTTGAGACACTTCACTCAACATTCTCAACAGTGTAAAAGGATGGAACCTCTTTATATCAGAATGCTTATCATATTGCTGTCAGGAAATGACCGTATGAAAGGATTCACTGTTAACAAATATAATAACCAAAATATTAACCTCTGTTTCCTCTAACTGTTGTTCTAATTCATCCACTTCATTCTTTAGTGTCTTATTCTTCATCTGTAGCTGTGATTGGGAAGACTGAACTTTCTCTAACTCATCCTGAAGCTTTTTGATCTGTAACGAATAAGACATTTCGCACTGATATTAAACTTAGGTAATAATTCTAATTATCGGCAATATGTACATTTTCTCTTTGATCTTACTGACTGATATTGTCAATATCTCCGTACTGACCTGATATAAGAAAATATCAGGCAATGACGTCATGAAATTGACATCACGACTCTTACGACGTTGCAGATAAAAACAATAATGATAGTTTTGAAGGTCTCAACAGAAAATATCACAGCTCGTTCTATCGGACTCGCCGCGATACAGTGATATTTTCTGTCTCTACCTTCAAAACTACCATTATTCTATATATATTAGTTAAATAACATACATACAACAGAGTTTGATAAAATTCAGTTGAACTAACGACACTGTAGCCAGACCAAAAAAGGAATCTTATCACTTGTTACCCTCATTTTCCCAACTGTTCAATTATCTCTATTTAATTTTGCAGAACCATAACTATATATTGTGTGCTACCATTTGGGTTCATTTTATCTAATTCAACAACTACCATATGCCAAGTATGAATTGCACAATCAATCAACAAACAGACAGAAGGACAGTGTGATTTCTGTATATATCCCAAATTTTTGTGTACATATTTGGTATAATGGTAAGTTTGTTCGGTATTTTGTAAGGAATACATTGTAACAATAAGCCAGGGCCAACTCCAAATTCTGACTTTTTTTTTACAATGAAATGAAATCGTTGACTAAGTCTACACACCAATAAGTCTAATGAACTTAAGGACACAAAATTATACATATTTTTAGAGCCTGTATGAATTTACAACACATCACAATGTTAAATAGTTCAAAAACCAAAGCATCCCACCCGAAAATCATGACAAACCTCGGGCTTTAACTGTAAACTTAGTAGTCAGTCTTCCACAGAAGACATGTGTCGCCTGCCTAAAAACACAAAAATATTCTAAGTTTGGTCAAATGGGAAGTGGGCATGCGAGAGATCCCAACCTCTCTTACATGGTATAGGTCCCCATACCGATACTCCATGCCAAATTGCAGAAGGCTCGGATACATGGTTCCTGAGAAAAAATGAGACAGAAATTTTTTTGACGGCGATGGTCATGACGATGCCGATGGATAGTGATCCCTATATGTCGCCACTGCGTGAAAGCAGGCGACACAAAAATGGGAGAAATTGAAGTAATCTACATGAAACAAAATGTGAAAACTTAATGTAATTAATATATTATAAACAAACTTTTTCTTGAAGAAGTGCATTGTCGTTTTCTAAATTTCTGATGTCAGACTTCAAATGTAGAACTTCGCCCTCTATTTTTGTCTTTTCCTGTATAATGTTGCGTAGAGTGACATCTGCTGGCTGTCTCCCTGGGCTAGGTGGTCTACCTCCAGAATACCGCGGAGTAGATGAACGAGAATCTAAAAATAAATCAAAACATGCTCTGAGAGACAAATTTAAAAAGTGAAAGAAAATATTTAGTTCTAATTTATTTCTTTTCAAACAAGATTGCTACGCGTAGCTATGTCCCAGCCGCTGCAGTAAAGTTGATTTAGTCCCATAACTCATGTAATATTTTGCGAATCAAAATGGCGGCAGGATATGATCAACTGCATTAGGTGGAAACAGCCAAGCATAATTTCTGCAAAATCCCTTAATTGGATTTTAAGGAGATGTGTCCACAAAGTCTTCCTATGTTGTAGTATGCATTAAGTCAATAAAGTCCCATAACTCCCGTAAAATTTGTCCAATCAAAATGGCAGCATAATATGATCAAGTACATATGGTTGCAAATGTTCAAACAAAATTTCAGCATAATCCGTTTAGTTGTTTCCGAGGACTTGCGCCCACAAAGTGTTCCTAAGCTGTAGCATGCATTCAGTCGATAAAGTCCCATAACTCCTGTAAAATTTGATGAATCAAAATGGCGATGCGATATGATCTTGTACATAAGGTGACTAACAATCCTGTAAAATAAGAATGAATTCGGACTGGCAGTGTCCACAAGATTTGCCATTGTATAACAATGTGGAAATAATCAAAGTCCCCTAACTCCCTCAAAATTTGACGAATCAAAATGGTGATGAGATATGATCTAGTACTAATGGTGACTAACAATCCTGTAAAATTTGAATGAATTCTGGCCAGTGGTTTCTGAGGAGTTGTGTCCACAAGATTTGCCAATGTATAACAATGTCGAAATAATCAAAGTCCCATAACTCCCACAAAATTTGATGAATCAAAATGGCGATGTGATATGATCTAGTAATAATGGTGACTAACAATCCTGTAAAATTTGAATGAATTCTGACCAATGTCAAAAACGTGACACACGGACGCACGAACGCAGACCATTACCATGTCCCTCCGTCGCGTTGCAGCGGGGGACAATAAAACACTTAATGTTAGGAATAAAAATTACACTAGAAATCAATGTCAGCACAGCATGACATAATTAGCATTCAAACAATCAAATATTATCAATATCAAGGACAATAACTCTGAAAAAAAGATCAAACAGTATGAGCATATAGATAGACAGTAGACAAGCATTCTTTTAGCATCTGGCACTGCAAAACTGAGCATATACTCTTTACAAGTCACTTTAAATAGACAAAAACTCTTTATTCATCCTTCTGTCATGTTTATATGTATAAAAAAAGGGGAATCAAACAAAACTTCACACAGGTTTTCAAGCTATAAATATGGACACATCATAAATCTAAAGCAGGGTATAGTTAGTACATGTAAAGGTACAAGTTATTTTATGGTACATATACGGGGAAATCTGGTGACATTCCTCTCACCTGGAACTGGTGTTACACACATTTCAATTTCTTTTAAATCAATTTCTACAAATATACATACATTCTATCATAACAGGAAAATTTACTAAAACCTAGACCTCAGTTCCTTTACGTTCTACACAAATTTGCATCAATTATACATTATCCTATGATTTTTAATTGTACTGCCAACATTAGCCATTTTATACTGTGTATATCATACTGAAACAAACTGTCTAAAATATTCTATAAATCATTTCTTGTCTGATTTTCATGGCATTTCTGAAATAGCTTATTGAAAGTAAAACAATATTCACTTATTTCCGTCAAGTTGCTAGACAGTGTAGAAACTATTTCTCCTCTCTAGGATGAGAACAAGTTAAGAAATTTCCTGCAATAAAACTGCCTGAGCAAGACAACTTTAAAAGTTTGAATTTTTTACTGACTTCAGTACAATGATGTAAAATTCTAAACTGGTTACCTTCAGTTTCTATATTTTTATTTATTCAAAATACATAATTTCAAATCAACATGTGCATTCTCTTTTTTTTTGTGAACAAAATTAACTGCTTTTTCATTTTCCAAATTGTATGCAAACCTGCACTCTCAACATGCTCAATTGAAAAATAAATTGTGCATTTTTCTAGTTCAGAATTCTGTATTCCCTGAATATTTGTTTGGTTATCCACAACTGATTAACGGTGAAATCAGTACAAAAACATACTGTCAAATTACATTAAGACTTTACAATTAAATTGAACGGAAAGTAGATTTCATAGTTTGTGTAACACTTGCCTTTCCTTTATTTATACGTAGAATTAGTTTGAACAAACATGGTAACATCAATATATTGTAAGAAAATTGTCAATAAATCCTCCTTTATTACGCCTGGGTCGTTTACAAGCTGATTTTACCAATAAAATCATTATTATACACATTCTGGGGGCTGTTTACACAATAGCGGGAAATCATTTAAATTAGTGTGAAAACATCCCAACAAAGTACTCCTGTGTTATTATTGAGCAATTATTGTCATCGATTGGTGTTGAATTAAAGACATTCTTTTTTGTGGTTACAAAACAGCTGATTTTTTTTATTTTATTACATAACTGAGTGGAAATAGAATATTGAAATCTTTATGAAAGGACATCTCATATTATAAAATCGAAACTACTTTTCCAACATCTACTACATGTGTAAAGTCATGACATGCAACTGTGTGGTGATAACTTCAGAATTTTATTCAATTTAATTCTCTATTTCATGAACAATTTTCTTTAGAGGTGAAACTGAAACATAAAAAAAGTTAAGAAGAATCCATTAGGTTTTGAGCATTCTTCAGGCCATAATATTAAAAAAAAAAAAAAAATTCTGATTGAACCTTTTGAAAAATAAAGGACGGATGGCGGAATTTTATTTTTCTTTATCATTAAAAATGTTGTTAATTAAAAAAAAACAATAAGAGAAAATATTCCATGTGACACAGATGTCCCCCCCAGATAGATATTGAAAAGCAGGAAGAAGATGAGTTACAGGCTTGAAAAGAGGAAACGCAGTACAGCCCAAAATATCAAAGCTACAGACCAAATATCAAATCATTACTACAAACTCAAACTGAAAAATTCTTGACAACAAAATTTCTAACAGATGGACAGACAAGGGTAAAATTTAATGCCCCTGTTGCCTAACTGGGACAGCACAAAAAAGGCCAAAAATAAGCAAAAAATTGAAAGAAAACATTTTGAAGAGGCTGAAAAATAGTATTGGTGCATTACATGATACCCCGCCACGTTTCACAAAATTTCAAAGTTTAAAGAGGCATAACTCTAGATCCCTGTGTACTTCTGAACCAAAAATTATGCTTGGCCTGTGTTTAATGGCAAACAACTTAAATACCAAATTAGAAGACAGTATGTCATTTCATTCACAAGTTATCAGTTGGAAACCCTATAATTTGCAAAATTTCAAAGTTTCAAGGGGCTTAACTCTAGAACCCCTTGGACCTCTGAACCAAAAATTGAACTTGGTCTGAGTTTTGTGGTACACAAGTAACACACCAAGTTTGAAGGCAATATATTGTTTCATTCACAAGTTATGAGTCGGAAACCCAAAAATTCGCAAAATTTCAAAGTTTAAACAGGCATAACTCCACAACCCCTTGGACCTCTGAACCCAAATTCGAACTTGGCCTGTGTTTTGTGGTTAACAAATTCCATACCAAGTTTGAAGACAAAACATTAATTCATTCACAAGTTATCAGTTGGAAACCCTAAAATTTGCAAAATTTCAAAGTTTAAAGGGGCATAACTCCAGAACCCCTTCGACCTCTGAACCCAAATTCGATGTTGGCCTGTGTTTTGTTATTAAAAAGTTATATACCAAGTTTGAAGAAAATATATTATTTCATTCACAAGTTATCAGTCAGAAACCCTAAAATTGGTAAAATTTTGAAGTTTAAAGGGGCATAACTCCACAACCCCTTGAACCTCTGAACCATAATTCAAACTTGGCCTGTGTTTTGTGGTTAACAAGTTACATACCAAGTTTGAAGACAAAACATTATTTCATTCACAAGTTATCAGTCGGAAACCCAAAAATTTGCAAAATTTCAAAGTTTAAAGGGACATAACTCCAGAACCCCTTGGACCTCTGAACCCCAAATCGAACTTGACCTGAGTTTTGTGGTAAACAAGTCACATACCAAGTTTGAAGACCTTATGTTATTTCATTCACAAGTTTTCAGTCAGAAACCTTCGGGGGACGGACGGACACACGGACGGACGGACGGACACACGACTGAGGGTATCACATAATACCTCACCACTTTGTGTGGCGGGGTATAAAAACAGGATCTGAGGGCATGACAATCTAGAATATTTTATACTGACCTAATGAGATACATGGGCTGGCTATCTCCCTGTACCAAGTTAGTTATATATGTTCAAAGTGGAGATAATTATAATGAGAAACATCGGCTGGCTATCTCCCTGTACCAAGTTAGTTATATATGTTCAAAGTGAAGATAATTCTAATGAGAAACATTGGCTGGCTATCTCCCTGTACCAAGTTAGTTATATATGTTCAAAGTGGAGATAATTCTAATGAGAAACATGGGCTGGCTATCTCCCTGTACCAAGTTAGTTATATATGTTCAAAGTGGAGATAATTATAATGAGAAACATCCGCTGGCTATCTCCCTCTACCAAGTTAGTTATATATGTTCAAAGTGGAGATAATTCTAATGAGAAACATGGGCTGGCTATCTTCCTCTACCAAGTTAGTTATATATGTTCAAAGTGGAGACAATTCTAATGAGAAACATGGGCTGGCTATCTCCTTGTACCAAGTTAGTTATATATGTTCAAAGTGGAGATAATTCTAATGAGAAACATTGGCTGGCTATCTCCCTGTACCAAGTTAGTTATATATGTTCAAAGTGGAGACAATTCTAATGAGAAACACGGGCTGGCTATCTCCTTGTACCAAGTTAGTTATATATGTTCAAAGTGGAGATAATTCTAATGAGAAACATTGGCTGGCTATCTCCCTGTACCAAGTTAGTTATATATGTTCAAAGTGGAGATAATTCTAATGAGAAACATTAGTCATATATGTTCAAAGTGGAGATAATTCTAATGAGAAACATTGGCTGGCTGTCTCCTTGTACCAAGTTAGTTATATATGTTCAAAGTGGAGATAATTCTAATGAGAAACATTGGCTGGCTATCTCCCTGTAAGTTAGTTATATATGTTCAAAGTGGAGATAATTCTAATGAGAAACATTGGCTGGCTATCTCCCTGTACCAAGTAAGTTATATATGTTCAAAGTGGAGATAATTCTAATGAGAAACATCGGTCAGTTATCTCCCTGTACCAAGTTAGTTATATATGTTCAAAGTGGAGATAACTCTAATGAGAAACATCGGCTGGCTATCTCCCTGTACCAAGTTAGTTATATATGTTCAAAGTGGAGATAATTATAATGAGAAACATTGGCTGGCTATCTCCATGTACCAAGTTAGTTATATATGTTCAAAGTGGAGATTGTTATAATGAGAAACAATGGCTGGCTATCTCCCTGTACCAAGTTAGTTATATATGTTCAAAGTGGAGATAATTCTAATGAGAAACATCGGCTGGCTATCTCCCTCTACCAAGTTAGTTATATATGTTCAAAGTGGAGATAATTATAATGAGAAACTTTGGCTGGCTATCTTCCTCTACCAAGTTAGTTATATATGTTCAAAGTGGAGATAATTATAATAAGAAACATCGGCTGGCTATCTCCTTGTACCAAGTTAGTTATATATGTTCAAAGTGGAGATAATTCTAATGAGAAACATCGGCTGGCTATCTCCCTCTACCAAGTTAGTTATATATGTTCAAAGTGGAGATAATTCTAATGAGAAACTTTGGCTGGCTATCTCCCTGTTCCAAGTTAGTTATATATGTTCAAAGTGGAGATAATTATAATAAGAAACATCGGCTGGCTATCTTCCTCTACCAAGTTAGTTATATATGTTCAAAGTGGAGATAATTCTAATTAGCATATAGCTTCTTTTAATAATAAAATGATCTCCACTTTGACCATATATAACAAACTTGTCACAGGAAGATAACCAACAAAAGTTCCTCATTTATAAGTATAATACTGCAAGAAATAGCTATGATATTTGCAAAGTCTTTAGCTTGCTCTTTGGTTCAATTTTCATTTCTTTCCATCATATCGACTGAATAAAAATATATGTGAACTCACAGCAGATAGCTATGTTTTGACACCAAGTTTTGAGAACCACCACAACGATTTTTGTTATAAGTTAAAGGTCAAGATCTATCAATGGGAAAATGTACTTTAAATCATGATCCTTCATATTATCAATGATGATCAGCAAAATTAAATTGTCCATTAAATTTGTTTACACATGTCCATATGATAAACAAACAATGGATTACCAAATCCAATATATTATATGGATTAATTTTGTGTAAGATCAGCCTGACTTACTGTTAAATAGACCGAACTTAGTTATTACATACAATACTTAACAACTAGATTCCTCACAAGTTACAACTGGTTACGGTCAATTGTTGAATTGGTTGTTAAATCGTTTTTAAACTTCAACTTTGGATGAAATGTATTTGTTGCCATATATATGACCAACTTGTGAATGTTGTGGAAAGTTTAGGCGCACAGTTAAATTTTAAGTTAACAGCTGTTTTGACAAAGAAAGACGATAATTTGAAGTTATAAAGCAAAAGTTCTTATTCTTTGCTAGCTACAACCTGGTTGATGGCACAATATTAAATTCTATATGTATATGTATATCCTAGTAACTACAGAACATGATTGTACTTCTTCACAGCAACTGTCATATATATTTAGAGGTCTGGACAAACGACAATTAATTGGCTTGATATCCCAAGCTTGATATATGCACACCTTTATAACACAGCTGGTTGCTAGATGCCAACTGCAAAAACAAAAACTTGCTAAGAAACCTGCAAGTATCTGCCAATGTAAAAACAGGGGTCTATATACTTGAGAGGCACTATAAGTTTGTTTTCTCTTCAAATATTTCACTCTCAAGTGTTAATTCATCTTTTTGTGTACACAATGTCTACTGTCAATCTGCCCTGTTAATAAATTATCAACCAAACTTCAAAAATACTAAATCAAAGTCTTGATCCTTAGAGTGTTTGATATGTTAGGAATTTATGGTACTAAATCAAGCTAATAAAAGATAAGAAATTATTATTGTCTTTATGTCTCTTTTGACTATGGATTTATATTTGATATTGAAGACTTTTACAGGTAAACTTTACAAAATCAGGTGCGGATTTAATAGGTAAATTTATATCTACTAAATGTCATGTTGTAAGTTTTAATTTATACAGAATTCTGAACCCTTTGAAAATCAAGTTTCTGATGTTCTGCTTTGAAATACCCCAGTACCAGTTCCATTAATTAAGCCAATCAAAATTAAATTATTCCTCCCTTCAAAAATCTAGCTATCTAACAATTTTTTGACCAAGTCCAGTATGTCGAAAAAATTTCCTTCACTTTCATTTGAAATTATTTCCTTGGTCATGGGTCAAAAAGGATATTCTATCTATATATAAAGATAAAAGGACAATCATATATATTTTTTAAAAGATTTCATATATGAAAGTCAATCAAATCCTTTTAAGTGACAATTCAGACATGCATTTTTGTTGCAATTTAATTTTTTAATTGAAAACTATATAATATCCTTATATCAACCCCAAATTTTTGGTCATCATGGAAGTAAATGTAGTTTGTCCAACATTTACCTTTCCATTAATGGCAGTTTTTCCCCTCCTTACCTAGGTTTTAATTTATCACCATAGTCCAAGAACATATCATAATCATTAGACTTATAATTCTGTGGAAATAAAAATTACCTGAGTCAGACTTCTCCTTTTCTCTGAGCTCTTTTTCCTGTTTTAATTCCTCCTGGAGCTTTTTGATTTCAGCTTGGAATTCCTCCATCTAAAATAACGAAAAAATTATTGGTGGTGTGATGTTGAAATATTTCACTGCACTATATATATAATTCTATGAAATCCAAGTCATGTGAGAAACGCTAGGTCCAAAGCAAAGGTTATTGTCAGGAACAATTCATGTCTTTTCGTAAAGATTTCAACATGCGCTTAATACTAGATCATGTGCAGAAATCAACCATAAGTTGTAGCACTATTGTGACCTATTATATTGGTTCAGAGCCTATAATTCACTATTTTTCCTATTTCTGAAAGTCTGTATAGAAACCTGTTACAATTACACAATCAAGTATCATTTTTGCCGAAATGCATGTTTTAATCAAAGTCCTTTGTTACAAAAAATAGATCAAATTTCTCTCAAGCTCCTCAGATTCAAGATCAGAATAGACTTGCCTAGAAACAGATATGCATCATGGGATGTTTGCATGAAGAACCAAAAATAACCTAAAATTGTAATCCGAGTATTGTTTGAATGACATATCCGTACTGCAAAGTATTATTCTGAGGTGAAATATGCATCGACCTGCAGGGTATTGTTTAGACGACATATCTGTACTGGGAAGTATTAACCCGGGGTGAAATATGTAACTATCAGCATAATATTGTTTGGACGACATATCTGTACTGGGAAGTATTAACCTGGGGTGAAATATGCAACGACCTGCAAATAATCTACTTATATGCTGTTGTATAAATGAATATCTATTTGAATGGAAAATTTGATTAATTCATTTAGATAAAAATAATCAAGATCCCTTTTTCAATTGTTCAAGACAACAACACTCAAAGTACTGCAAGGCCAGTTTTTTGCATTGTACACTATTTTTGACCCTTCACGTGTTGTCATCGGGACAGACAGATACTGCATGGCTAGTGTATTGTATTGGCCACTATTTTTGACCCTTCACGTGTTGTCAACAGGACAGAGAGACAGATACCCTTCCAAAGCACCTGATGATACCTCAGTTTTTATAGGGGTTCACACTGCTAGTTTTGTAGCGTTCTTGTTCATTTTTGTTTATTTGTTTTGTCTTTGTCATACTGTCTCAATTCGCGTTGCTGTGACTTGCCGTGATTTTGTATTAATGATTTTAGAATTTCCCCTTTCCCCGTTCTTGCTTTGGTATTTGTTTGCAGATGTAAATTAGTACCTAAAATGACTTTTTATTTACATTTTTATTTTGTTTCATTCTGACTCATAATTTTTGACTGTTCATTTCATTTCTAAAATTGCTTCTGATGTTTTCCATGAATGCTACTGGACACTACCACAATGGAAGGGGAGGTTGGGCACACCATAAAACTGATTTAACTTACCATTTCATTTGAAATGCCTGTACCAAGTGAGGATCATTGCGGTCGACAATTTTTCCGCTGATTTTTACCTGAATTGTCTTTTTGTCTCATGGACTTCTGCTCTGTTTGGTAATTTTGTAATTACCCACATTAACTTCTGTTTTGTAAATCGCATTTGATATTTATTGAACCATATTTTTAGTACCGGTACTTAAGGGGAGCTTTGTGTGTGGTGTTATAATTCCATAAGCACTTTCATATCTCTTAACCCCAAATCAAACCAATGGTGGTATTTAAAATATTATTTCTTTTTATTTCAAATCTTTTAACTATTTTGCTGAAACCTCTAGTACGAACTATTTTGTACCCAGATTTTGAAACTCTCATTCTAATCCACCATCTAGAAATGCTTGTACCAAACCACAACAATAAATGCAGGGTTTTGTCTATTTTCCCTTTGAATTTTTGCTATTGACAATTCTGATCAGCATGTTATAACCCTTATTATTGTAATTGACTTAACATTTTTTTTCCACATTGATAATCAAGGAAAAGGATTCAAACATTTTATGCAAAGTCCTTCAAAGAATTAATTAATTGTCCCGATCAATACAACAATTAATCATTTTGACGCTACCAAGTTATATCTACGTAACTAAGATTTATTACAAATTATTAAAAACCAAAACGGCATAGAATTTTTACTGTACCAAGGACGTGTATTATCACAAACTAGTTCACCGTAATTAGTACTTCAATATGGTGAACCATTATCGGATTATACAGTCGTTCCTTCACGATGATTTTATCTGTCTGAATATACACAGTTATAATACAGGAGCTTATATCTACTAAAGATCAAACATTTATAAAAATCTCAAGATTAAGTGCTCAAGTTACAATGTTTTAAAAATCGAAGGAATATAAACCAGTTTTTATGCATCTAGGGGCTTATAGAATACATAGGACAATCACAAGATGTTCCAAAATAAGGTGTGAAGAATTTACATTTTATGTATCTTCAGTATATTTATAAGTTCAGAATCCTTTCCATATAACTATATTGTTTATATTTTTATAATTATATAAACTAATACTGACAGTGGAAACTGAAATGAATTCTCAATGAGATTTTATATATTTAGTTATTGAAAAAAATACATTTCAATTTCATTCAGCAATAGTTACATGAGAAACTTAAGCTCATGAACAACTTGATTTTCTGATATATTTTTCCATGAGAATTTGTGAAAACTATGACTTTAGTTTCCATTTATCCCACCAAAGTTTGAAATAAAAGTGACAACAAAAGTTAGAAGCAATTGGGGAAATCCATTGGACATTCAACAAATATGAGAGCACACAACCCAACACAGAACAATTTATGAAAGCAGTCATATTCCCGACTTGGAACGGACATTCAATGAGTTTGGTGAAAGGTCAAGTAACAATATTATGATTTTTTAAGTGGGCACTTAAAGGCGCACGGGTGCTTGTTAGGTCAAATACATACATATATTTGTACCTATAATATTACTGTACAGAGAAGAACAAATTACAAAGTTCATGTCAATTTAGATTCTGCATATGCACATTTCCACAACTTATGTCTCTTCAGTGCAGATAAAAATCATTTTTTTGGAAATCCATATACCAAATTATTCTATAATATATAAATACTAATGGTAAAATTGCATTAACATTAAAATGAATAAAAAAGGATATTCACTGGATAGAAAGGATATTCACTCCAAGAAAATGATATTCACCGCGGGAAACGTCACGCGCTACATATTTTTAGAAAAAGGGAAATCCCGTATTTATACCGTCCAATCATATTGCTACTTTACATTGTCGCGTGACAACGTCATCGGCATTACTAGAAACAGAATGGCTACAGTCTAAATAAGACGATTCACATATATTGATCAGCGGAAAATGGTGCAAATATGGAAAGAGCAAGACACTTAAAATACGTTAAAAAAAAAACAATATTTTTTAGAAAAAAATCGCCCTCAGATGTCGACAGCACATAGCCGTTAGCACATAATCGTCGCACATTATACAGATGCAAGGATTGAAAAGAAAGTAACACCAGCATTCATTTAAAAGACAGAAATCATCAAATTTTAAGGATAAAAAATTTAATTCTTTGAATACAGTTTTTAAAGAATCGATGTTCGCTAGTTACATAAAAATGACAATCCCTCCCTTCTTCATATTCTCCAACCAGTGTGGAACAATCGGAAAAACACAAATGATAAAGTAAACTCTATTAACGAACATCTGGACTGGATTGCACAGACGTCAATTAAAGTTAATTGACATTTAAATTTTAAGTGTAAAATTTGAACGTCAATTAACATTAATTTACATTTGTGCAACCCAGTCCTGTTGTTTAAAGCCTTGTGAGAACACCTAAATGGCGACAGCAGAATAATTCAGAAAATCTTATTCGTTACTAAATACTAGCATCACTAAAATGATGCAAATAACACTGATCGTTCTTTGAAAAGGGCACATATCACAGACATATCAAACCTTCTTCGATTTGCAAGCAAATACTTTTCAAGTATTTAATTCATTCACTTCATATAATTTTGGATCTCAAATTTCCTTTGAAAACAAATACGGTATAGTTTTATCAATATAAGCAACATGTACATTTCAGTCCTACAAGTCAAACATTGAAAACTCAGTGTTAGCTAGAATCTGTGAATTTCTGACAGTAAAGTTTAATCATCCACAAAATATTATTTCAAAAGTAAATATTTCATTTATTTTATGCGATATCCAAAACCTCTTTAATTCGACACCCATAGAAAATTCCACACATGATACATGTAAATGAAGAATTATTATGTATTTATCAGATAATAGAATAAAACAGTTACTGTCGTTAGTTTCGGTAAATGTGCAGTGTTATTGACTTTTGGGAAAACAGATATTCACCTCGCCATGCGGCTCGGTGAATATCTGTTTTCCCAAAAGTCAATAACACTGCACATTTACCTCAACAAAAGACAGTAACTGTATAATATTTTATAGGCTGATAGAAAACAATAAGATCTGAATAAAAAAGCCAAAATCAGCTCAGGACAGAGCTACATGTATGCAAGAGGGAGAAGTGTTGAATAGAATTTTGTTAAATTTAGATACTAGTATTGCAAGTTTCTGGATAATATCGGTTTTTGGGCCAACACCAAAGTTCTGGCTACTGGGCAAGTGAATACCCTCGGAACAGTCCCCGAGGGTATTCACCAACAGAGACTAACAGAGAACAATATGGTGTACACAACAACATACAGTAAGCAACAATAAAAGACAGGAAATCTTTATGCAAAATGTTAGTGAAATAAATATGTTTGACTCAGAACAAGGGATCGTATTATTATTCATAAAAATAATCCTGACCTAATTTGTCTGAAATACATAAATGAAAACTACCGGTAAATGAAATATTTTTAAATAGTTACCATTTTGGACCAGTGTCAATTCTCAGTTTCCTCAATAAATTATTTGTCTATGAAATGCATGCAATAGAATGTTAAATGAACCTCACAAAGTTACAAAAGTCCAAATAAAAAAAAAATATGCTGGTACAATATCCATTTCAATTATTCATCGTCCAATTATTTTTTTTTTTTGATTGTCATCACTTTTTATCCATACAAAACAGTATTGAATTTTCAGCTATGATTAGGCTGAAATTACATGTATATGCACTCTATTCTGTGACACTAATACCTTTGTTTGATTAAATGAACAAAGTAATTAAAATATTTTTGAATCCGACATCAATTTCCACAATCGAAAGGCAAAATGAAATTACATTCTGAACGATTCTATGGATATCAATATATTGTCCGAGGTCCCCTACTTAACAACAGTGCCATGTCGTCAAACATTCATATTGACAACTTGGAACAAAAGATGAACATCCGCAATGTAAACTTACGGAGGCTATTCAACGTTTATTCAATTGTATTTACATAACTTATAATCGATAAGCCATTTTCTTATATCCAAAACTAAGACACATTAAAAGTCCAAATTTCCTATTCTCTATTTGCATTGAGCTCCATTAAAAATAGATTAAACCGTAAACATTTGTAAATTTGTCTATTTTTTACGAATAAAAAAGAATATTACTGAATACACAAAAATAAAAGTTTACATCAATGGTTCATTTGAGCCATTGTCCAAAATTTGAGCTTGAATTTAAATCCCCTACTATAATCTCCCACAATGTCTTTTTAAACTGTCTACAAATTTTAACCCATAAAATAGAAATTTAAATTCAAACAAGAAGGTGTCATAAAATAAAATAAAAAACTAAAATTCAACACTTATGAAAAACTCTATACTATTGTGATGTATATATGAGCATTGAAATTGCCTTATATAAGAAATTATAATAAATCATTTAAAAATTTATAGTATCTGATGTAATGTAACTAGTTATAAAATTATTGTAATGTATCCTTGAGTTTTTTATAGTTCTTATTGACAAGTTATAAAATCTACCCTAAAATATCACATTCAAATTATAGTTTACTGTATACACTGAAACCTAGATAAGTTGAACCCTGGTTAAACAATTGAACCATGGACAAACAGAAAGGCAGGCTAAACTGAAACCTGGCTTAACATGAAACTTGGTTACACTTAAATAATTGCCAAACTGAAACCTGTCTACCATGGACCCTGAATAAACTGGAAACCTGGCTAAACTAATCTCTGAATAAACCCTTAACCTGTGTTAACTGAACACTGGCTACACCAAACACCTGGCTACGATGGAAATATGGCTGAACTGAAATGCAGCCAAACCAGAAATCTGGCTAAAACGGACCAACCCTGACTGAACCACAACCTAGCTAAACTGAACTCTTATTCAACTGAGAACCTTGCTAAATTAAACTTTAGCTAAAGTGGAAACTTGCGTTAAGCAGTCTCTCTTAAATATCTCTGTATTCATGCAATACCTATATTCTAAACTTCTGTAAATGGCCTGTCTTATATATATAATTACAGAACCACCAGTCCTTAAAGGTATCAATTTAAACAGGTTTCATTGTAATATGGAATTTTTATTTGTGTCAAGGGAAACATTGGGAAATGTGAAATACAGTGGAACCTGTCTTCTCCAACACCTGAGAATTGTGAAAACTTGTCTAATCTGACATAACTTTCTGTCCCAAGAGACAACTTTTTAAGTTTTCTTAAACTGAGTATTCCGACATTCTGTGTAATCCGACATATTTTTATTGGTCCCATGCTGTGTCAGATTGGACAGGTTCCACCGTACAAAAATAAGTTTATAGCTATTTTCTTAGCTTTCAATCAGATGAACAGACCAGGTTGCCATGTGAGTTCTGGAATAAACAAGCATCAAGAATATTCTGGTACAAAATGAAATTTCTTTCAAAATCAAACAGTGATTTTCCTACAAAGTAATTTGGAGGCGGCATATGGATCCAAGCATCAAAGGCGAAAAGTTGCTTTTCCGAGTCTTAAGCGAGAAATTCCCAATAACAAATCCAAAGTAAAAATATTTCTTTCCCGTATAATGTTAAAGTACAAGATAAAAGTAATTAGGGTGGATGGGACATTGTAATTACAAGCTTCATATAGAAAGTGCAGATCAGATGGAGAGTAAAGGTACTTAAAAAAAAATAGCAGTACTTGTAAAAGTAATTCAGTACCCAATTATATTCTGAAAACCCTAACATGTAACTAAAATCTACAAAACCAACATGATCAATGTGAGAAATTCATTAAAGAGCAAAAATATAAAATTCAGCAAAATAATGAAACCCGTCAATTATTTGATTCAACATATAATAGTTTATTTTGACTGAAAATTTAAAGAGTACTTCAGAAGATTTAGAAATTAGAGGTGGTATGTTACAATAGTACTTCAATAAAATACCAAGTTTTTTAACGCCTTTATAAGTGAGAAAATCAACAATACATGACTGGTCTAAAAGTTCACATTGCTTTATCTAAAGATTGACATATATTAACACTGATCAAATAAGTATATACAAAATTCAATAAAACATATATTATGTTTTGTATTCTTAGTCTCTTCAAACTTTAAATATTATACCTTTTTATTATCAGGTCAATACTGTTTTATATACAAATCAATTTTTGAATAAACAAACTGAAAGATGTCATTTGGTCACAAAATCTGTACATTGAATTTTACTCCATAGAATGATTACAATTATTTATACTAGATTTTTTGGTGTTTTTTGTTTTTTGTTTTGGTAAATATAAAAGGGAGTTATAAGGGTTTGAAATTTCATGCAGACAATATGTGTTTGTGAAACATTACATATGCCTTCCAACAGCTCCTTTACTTCAAGTGCAAGTTCTGACCTCTGCAACCTTGACCTTTGACCTGACCTAGTTTTGTTTTGACATATTTATGTTCCTCTTGACTTACCCTATATACTTGCAAAGTTCAAAAGGTATAGCAAAGGTTAAAGTTTTGATGCAGACAGACACACAGACAGGACAACAACAATATTCACCAAATCTTTGACCTTGGGGCATAAAACACACCAAAAAAATAGCCTACACCCAAACCCCTACATTTCCTCTAACAATGTTGAATTCAGAAATCTCATGCATTATAAAACCATATAAAGAAGACAATTTCTTTCTTCAATAGTGCTTGTCCAGTTAAAGAAAAGAAAAACTTAATAAAAAGCAGATCAGTATGGTAAGCACAAATGCAGTTTTCTTTAGGCCAATAGACTCTTTAACAAAATGTACAATCACAGGCTATATTGCCTTTTACTACAATACTGTATCCCCTCTTTAACAGAACTTTTAAAAACAAATGGACATGTTTGATAATAAAATTTAGCACTTTCTTTAGTAACAGGTTATTTCACACTTAAAGATGGCATGTTCCTGACCCCTAAGTTTGTACACAGCTTAAAGACATTTAAAATATCAATTAAAATTTCTTGATAATAATAAAGTCTTATATCGTTTGATTTTAATCATTTGAAAATTAAATTAGATTTAAGTGAATATAAAAGTTATCTACATAAGATTTCTATCTGTATAGTTAAATGTTATTCAATTCAAAAAATACTTTGAAAGATCAAATGATATCTGACATGATCACAGTATATAATTACATCTACTTATGTAACATAAATGAATTGAAACTAATTTATTTTTTATTTAAATGAATGTTTCACTCACAAATACCTGCCCAACTAATAGGACAAAGAGGCAATAACTCTATGAAAAAAGGTTTTAAGCATTCTGACTAAACAATTAGCACACCAAGGCATTGTGATCAACAATCCTGTGAAGTTTTATTGCAATTGGATCAAAGATCAAAGAGAAGTGATGCTTACAAAATTTAAAAAGTGGAGAAGGAAACAAAATCCAAAATCTTTTGTCATCTAAATAATTGTTCCAACAGACAAAGCTGTTAATTCTTACCTTTTCTTTGGATTCTACCAAATCATCTTCTAACTTATTGTTCTCTTCCATTAAAGCATTAATCTCTTCTTCATGCTGTCGTTTCAATTGCTCCTGTGTTTTCTTCAGACTTTCTCTGTGTTGAGATATTTCCTCCTCAAATTCTGTACGCTCTTTTTCCAGAGTTCTTTGGAGATCTTCTGAAGCTCGACCATCAACCGAAGGAGTCATTGTTCTATTTTGTTCAGCTTCCAGTTCATCTAAAAGTCTTGCCCTCTCCACTAGTAAGAAAGCTATTTGTTCGCTGGTAGAAACATTAGCGATCTCCTCCAAGCCCTGTTGGATAAGCATTTCAGCTGTCTCCTCCCGTAAAGCACTTCCTGTAATATCATCAAAAACA
Organism: Modiolus philippinarum; assembly: GCA_002080025.1. Classification (NCBI taxonomy): domain Eukaryota; kingdom Metazoa; phylum Mollusca; class Bivalvia; order Mytilida; family Modiolidae; genus Modiolus; species Modiolus philippinarum. Next base: position 38,110 of record MJUU01012267.1, on the reverse strand, counting down.
AATTCTTGACTTTCTATTAATTTTTAAATTTCCAAGTCAGGTTAAATATTATGGTACACTCTTTTCACAATTTAATGAGAAGCCATATTCTATTTTTCACTGAATGCATTCAGAACAAAACAAATGTTTATGTGTTGAATGTTTTGTCATTTCTAAAACTGGTTCTAAACTTAAACATGATGATTATGAAGATTTGGATTGCTCATCACTGAAAAAATCTTTAAGAGATTTAACGAAACAGACTAATGACTCCTTTTTATGCAACTTAGGTACTAGTACTTCTGCATCTTTTTTCACTTAACTGGATGTTAGAAATTTCCTAATAATGTGGTTCTAATTTTGTCTACTGATACTCTAATTATAACAAAATACTAAAGTTACTGTGCATTTAGTTTCTGTATATGGCCATTTCCACAACTTATGTCTCTTCAGTGTGATCAAATCAATCCATAAACCCAAATATATCTAAAAGCTAGTAGAGAACTAACTACCATTAATGTAATGTTATTTTATACAAACCATTTTGCTCTTGTTTTAGTTGTTCTATTTCTTGCTTTAAATTATCATTTTCCGTTTCAAGTTCTTGAATCAAAGCCTCTCTTTCATCTGACAGATGGCGTATGTGTTCCACATAGTTTTCAACTTCCTGCATTTCAGCTGTTTGTGCCATTTTAAGCTTTTCCTCATTCTCAAGTGCCTGCTGAAGGTCAGCCTGAAAAGATAATACTAAGGTTAAATATCAACACTATATTTTTACTCTGACCTGGAGAGCAGTTTCACAACACATACATTGTTTTGACAGATTTCCTGGATCATTATTTATGTACTATAATTGCAATTCAACCATGAATATATAAATATTCCTCTTGTAACACCTATAACAACAACTTCAAAACTCCTGTCTTTAATTAAACAATCAAAGTTCTATAGAATTCTGTTGTCTACTAATTTGTACCGCCTGAAGTGGATTACCTTAATACTCCATTGATGGATGCCTCATATGGAGCAGGTCATGATTACCCCTAAGACACTTCTGTATTTTTAGGGTCATACTGTTAGTGCTGTATTTTTTTGCCACAGTATTATTTTCTGTTTGTTTTTTTACTTGTCATTTATGTTGTCTCTCTGTGGGCGATCCTTATATGGCCAGGTTCTAGTTTTGTCTATCATTTTTTTTGTAGGAGTTAACTTATTGCCCTTTGGACATTCCCTTTATAGACTATTTTAGATATTGATATGATATTTGGTTTGTTAGAATACTTTGATATGCTTAGATTAATTTTTATGATACATATATGTAAAACACGCAGTTTTTCAGAGTTTTTTTTAACACTGCTTGAGATATTTGACTCATCAAATATATTAAAGAAAACTTGGATACAAATTTTCATATCAACATCTCAAAAGTTCTTCGAAAAAAAAGTCTGGAAAACATCTTGATAGGGGTAAATTTATACACCCCCTCATTGTGGTGGATGCATAAGAATTCCATAAAAGGAATTAAAAATTTTTCAATCAGGATATAATCTAATGTCCCTGTGAGTGAAGGCATAAAACCTGTATGAGATGGTTTCAAAGGAACTAAATAGTTATTCCAATCACAATGTGTCTCCCTCTCTTATCAATCCCTGCAATCTAGTAAAAAAAACTAAAAACTCCCCGCTCCCTGTTTGATTCCAGAAAAAAACATAGAAAGCAGCCACAGCCTGCTAAGCTCACCTTCGTTGCGCAGCATTGTCACATGTTGCACATGTCAGTAAACAGGAATGGACTATAATCATTCTTTTTAACAGATTCAGTCATGCATAAATTGTAGTTTACAGACTGCATCCGAAGCATTCATTGTTGTTGACATCCCAAATTGCATCATACATTCTGATATGGTTGCTAAGGGACATGTCAGTAAGTGGGAATGAACTTTAACCATTCTACCTAACCAAGTCGGTTCATGCGTAAAATGTAGGTCAGAGACAGCATCGGAAGCATGCATTGTTGTTATCATCCCAAAATGTATCATACATACAAATATGGTTGATGTTGGCCATGTCAGTAAGCGGGAATGGACTTAAACCATTCTACCTAACCAAGTCGCTCATGCGTAAAATGTAGGTCAGAGACAGCATCTGAAGCATGCATTGTTGTCATCCCAAAATGCATCATATATACCAATATGGTTGATGTGGGCCATGTCAGTAGGCGGGAATGCCCTGTCCTTGATAAACTGGAGTTTTCTATGTATCGTGTGCGTTTTTGTCACATGTACATTCACTCCATATCCTTTCATTTTTCCTATTGAACCATTCTACCTAACCAAGTCACTCATGCGTAAAATGAAGGTCAGAGACAGCACCCGAAGCATCATGCATTATTGTTGTCATCCCAAAATGCATCATGCATACCAATATGGTTGATGTGGGCCATGTCAGTAAGCAGGAATGGACTTTAACCATTTTACCTAACCAAGTCGCTCATGCCTAAAATGTAGGTAAGAGACAGCATCCGAAGCATGCATTCAAGTCTTCATCCCAAAATGCATCAACCAAAATGGTTGATGTGGGGCATGTCAGTAAGTGGGAATGGACTTCAACCATTCTACCTAACCAAGTCGCTCATGCGTAAAATGTAGGTCAGAGACAGCATCCGAAGCATGCATTCCAGTTGTCATCCCAAAATGCATCAGGCATACCAATATGGTTGATGTGGGGCATGTCAGTAAGCAGGAATGGACCTTAACCATTCTTCCTAACCAAACGTGGAGGTGGACACAAGGGGTATCACATAAGCCACCCTCACTTCGTGAGGTGAGCTAAAAATTAAATTAAATTATCAAATAGCTGGTACACAATGGCAATATATACTGAACATTCTGTGAAAGCTTCAGTGAATTTCATCAAGTGGTCTAGGAGTTGTAACCACAAAGTAGGTACAATATGGCGGACAGACAAACGAACAGGCGTACAGACGACATGATTACTATATACCCCTGCTAAACCGGTAGGTATAATAAGGTAGCTAAAGACTTTTGAAAAAATATAAAAACAAGATTTCCCTGACTTTCATCTATTTAGTGAGTACATGCATGATAAAGAGTTCATCAACAAATTACAAACACGTTAAATTTTACCATGACAATGAAGTGTCCATTTCATATATGATAAAGGTAAACAGATACCCTCGTACTAAAAAGAACCATGACAATACTTACACTAGAGATATGGAGTTACTTATTAGTCACAGTAAGCGATAAGCTAATCCATATTTTTACATAAGATAAGATACCATTTTTATACAACCACTTGAATAAAGTAATCGAATAGAATATGAAATTTCACTATCCTATAATCAACTCAGGGCAATATCATTTATACACGAAATAACTCCATTTTAACTCCATTACAAAACGAAATAAATGCACAACCCTCCGCACAGACACAAACACTTCTTTATAATGCAATTTAATTGTCCAAAAAATGACTGGCTGTGTTTCAGAGGTGACGATCAAGTGATATACTTAATTATATGTCGCTGCGTTAAGTCATAACCATGGGCGCACAACCAGATAACTATCATTTAACAATCGTCTAATTCAAAGCAGTCGGGTATCAAATCATAAAATCTATATAAACAGCTGAATTAAAGGGAGATTGTATGATGTTTAATTATGTACAGTCGTAATAGTTGGAGTAATCATTTTCCAATGAAAATATCTTATTAAAACAGTCAGTTTCATATCTACAATATTTAAATAATAAAGGAAAATTTGATATTTTATTTAAAACGATACAAAAAATGTACATCTGTATGAGCTACAGAATTATAACCCAAGAAATTACTACAATCTAATATTATGTTTTACATCGGATCTGAATGAAATAAGCAATCTTTGCAAAAGACCTTCCATACATTATTCCTGTAAGTTTGGTTGAATTCAGAGAAGATGAAATTGTGAGAAGGTATCAGACAATGGACCGACGGGTGCCAAGTGTTAGTCAAGTCAGGTGGTCTCAAAAGAGCAATAACTGAAGGACAGATTATCAAATTTTCTTCAAAATTTCAGGGTAGGTATTGTCATGTCTGAGAGCTGAGGACGACACTGATATAGATGCCAAGTAATGGCTATAGCTCAGATGGCCCTTTGGGTCAGGCTTATGCATGACATAGCAATTGTGTTATGAAGGAAATGGCAAATCTTCAATTACATGTGGCTTGGCTTGTCTTTATCTAATTGTAGAATCTTGCCAAACCATAGTCTTTTGTATTAGTATAAAAATAGCCTTTTTTTGTTGATGTGACATTTTTTAAAAAGAAATAATCATTGTGTTGACATGCAATTAATAAAACAAGGAAGATTCTAATCATAGAAAAATAAACATGACCTTTTTCAAAAGTCATTAAAGATTTTTTTAATTCATTGTACTATTTGTACCACTACATTTTAGTGCAAAGTAATCAAAACAAAAAGTGTGTTTTTGATTCAAAAAGAAATGTCTCCCCCCCTTAATACATATCTTCCTGGAGATGATTTGTATCTTAAATGTGTTCCATTGCATTTGAATATTACTACAGTGTAAATTAGGTTGAAATCCAATTAAAGATGTGGAAGAATTGTGGTCCACAAACATAATTTATCAAAAAGAGCATAACTCCCACAAAAATTGGCTCATCAATCTGGCCAGACAATATGCACAACTAGGCAAATTGATGGTCAACAATTCTGTAAAGTTTGGTTGAAATCCAATGAAAGATGTGGGAGAATTAGAGCCCACAAAGTTAATTTAGCAAAATTCTATGTCAAAAGGGGGCATAACTCCAACAAAAATTGGCCGATCCATCCAGCCAGACAATATTCACAACTAGACATGATGGTCAACAATCCTGTAAAGTTTGGTCAAAATTCTATGGAAAATGTATGAGAATGGGTGTCCCTTAACTTTGTGACGGACTGACAGACAGACAGATGAAAGATGGAAAAGACAAATACAATATGTCCCCCCTTGAGAGGGGGAAACATAATAATCAGAATGCCTCTTCAATTCAATTCAATTTCAACTATGGCGGGTTTCCTGGCTCTTTAACGTATTATATTTGCAATTCTTCAATGAACATATCAATATTCCTAAAGTAACACATATAACAAGTCCTTCT
>MJUU01012266.1:0-13388 GCA_002080025.1 Modiolus philippinarum | reverse complement strand
AGGTAGATAGATCACGACCCAAAGATGTGCACTTGGGTGTTGAAACTTTCCAAATGACCACCATCATTAGTCAATTTGAACTTTGACCCCAAATCTTATTATTGGATTAACTCGGAAACTGTAACAGATAGCTTATGCAATGTAATGACAAAAATGTTAGTTAGGTCATGACCGACTTTTGTTACATTTTGGCCGTAACTCTATGGTCAACCGTTCAGGAGTTATGCCCCTAGAAAATTTCATCATTTCTTTTTACTGCTGGTGGACCAGAGGTCCCCGAGGGTATTCACCAGCCCGATAGTCAGACTTGTCTGACATGAAATTTTACCTTGCGTGTCATAAAAATTTACTGTTTCGAAATTCTAAACACCTGAAAATACTGAGGCTTCATTCCTTGTATGGCACTCGGTAGATGTCCTTGGTACTGGATTTGGCTTCCTATTCCGATTTTTTTGGTAACGAGTACTTCTTTTTGACAACTTTTGGATTATGGCTTTCCAAATTATTTGATTTTAATGCTGCTGATGAGAGGTAACTCCTTGAAACACGTGTACAGCATAACGAAATTTACTGTTTTTATGCAACATCGGTATTTTTGTATTTTAAGTTTTTCTCGAAAACGGTAAGAGAAAGAAACCTGAAACCTTTTCCATTCATCTTAAGTGATATGTGTTACATTTAAAAATGCCTAGGTCAAAGGTCATCAGTCATTTTGAACTTTGACTCTTGATGTTGTCATTGGATTAACTCATAAACTATAATAGACAGCTGATAACATGTTATGGCAAAAATATGTATCTTGTTAAGATCTACATTTGTTACATTGGTCCAAAACTATTGGACCAACCGTTTTTGGCCAATGGTGTCTGATATTAGGTTTTTTTCTTTTAGTTCAAATACCATTGAAGATACAAAGAGACATACAGTACAAAAAATGTAAGGAAGATGTGACCTTCAAAAGAAGGTCAAGGTCAAAGTTCTAGGTCATCACCAAAAACTTTATTTCACATAAAAGTATCAATAAATATACACATTAAGCTTAAATTGTTGATCAATGATGAGAATATTATGACGCAACTTCCGGGAAAGACCTAGAAATTGTTTTTGAACAATTGACGTAATAATTGGTCGAAATTTTATGAAACTGATATGTATTTCAATATAATTTAAAATTTTGATATAATAAGACAATAGAGGAAGTGCCTTACTTTATAATATATAAATAGAAATGATTTTTCTGATGCAACCACAAAGTGCGTATAGGTTAATAAAAAATACTGATATCACTGATAGGCAGAATCATGATGAGTCCGAGGATGCATTGTTCTTTCAAAGAACATTAAAGGCTTAATTCTGGTTGGGCGACTTCTGTGTTTGCTTGCAAACACATTGTCACTTGTTTTTGTTGTTTTTGGTTTAAGACATACATAAAACGAAAACTAGACAGAAGGCATGTATCTAGCTGAATTAGAGATAATTGTTTAACCTTTTTTGTAATTCATCGTCCTCTTTTAATGTCGTTATTGTATTGACCATTTCTGACTGACAAGTCTGTGTTTTATAGCCTTGGCTCCAGGCGTCAGATATTTCTAATATATATATATGTTTTCTGTTATGTTTTGCATAACACTGTAAAACAACACTTTTTCACAACAACAATAAATTTGCTGCCCTGTCATTATTCCTTCAACAGTAAACAAAAAATAAAAATTTTAACAAAACAGAAAACACCAAATGGTCAAAAAAATTAACAGTTTATTTAATGACCATATGCAGGATTTAACTTCGGTATTTTGTAAAAATTATCCCTTGGTCGATGCCACTTCGTGTTGACTGTAAGTCCCAAACCCAGTAGGTCAGTATCTCGGTGTTTGGTCTGAAAACCGATTTATTTTGGAAACTTTCAATATCTAAATCAGAAAATTCTGATAAAAACTAAGCAGTATCTCCGTCATTAAATCACGTCCTTAGTTGAGTTTAGCTATCAATTTAGATCCTCTTCATTATTTGTTCTCCATCAGGTTTTATACATCTTTCCATTTCTGGATTTCCAATGTTTGATTTTGTTTGCACTGATGAGACATAAGTTGACAAAATTGCCATATGCAGAAAGTAGATTGACAGAAACTTCGGTATTTTGTTATCTATTTCACCTAAAACATTTACTAAATAAGTTGAAAATGGGTTTGACCCTCCTCAACAAAGAAAAGCGAAATTTCTGTTTATTTTGGTTATGTAGATAGCCATGCCGATAACATATGTCTCTTCAGTGCAGATAAAAGTTTTAAAAAATGAAAGATGAAAAAAACATACGAAATAGCATATAGGGTACATATATCGTAAAGGAAATACTGCTATCAGCCCAGAACAAAGTTTTGCAAGAGAGTGGTTTTCCTATGATCAATGTAACAAAAGAGTGATTCTCCTAGGATTAATGTAATAACAAGGCAGGGCCTTTTCTGTTAATGTGTTTTGAGCATTTGCAGCTGTTTGTTAAACGTTTTTGATGAAATAAATAAGATTTTACTTTGTGTGAATTGTTAAAGGAAAGCAGTAGTATTGTTTGCTGTTAATCATGAAAATTATGCTGTTTGTTAGCCTATTAATGAAACCCTCTTCCCCTCCCAATACCGGGTCCAAGTAGTTTGATATTCGACGTTCGATATTTGATATTCATATTATGAATATATAAGCAGTAAATTTTTACAATTTGATATTCATTTGATTTTCATCTCTGTTGCATAAATAGCCCAAAAACGAATGTCAAACGTATTTCGAACTGTAGAAAATACCAGTTTTATATTCATTTGATATTAAATTCCATTGTATACTGCATGAACAGCCCGTAAACAAATGTCAAAAGAATATTTAACTGAAAAAATTCTAATTTGATATTCATTTAAATTTTCCGGTGAATTTCCACCTGCTTTGTCTTTTGCCTCTTGGACTTTGATTTTTGACAATTCTGTTCGGTAATTTTGTTATTATCCCAATTTGATATTCATGTGCGTTATATATTGAATGAATGGACCAAACGAATATCGAACTGATAATTTCAGTTTGATATTTAATTACCCTTTTTTCATATATAGTCCGGAAAAGAATGACAAACGAATATCGAACTTAAGAAAATCCCAGTTTGATAGTTCTTTGATATTCATGTCCGTTATATATTGAATGAATGTCCTATAAAATAATGTCAAGCGAATATCGAACTGAAAGAATTTCAGTTTGTTATACATTCCATATCGATATCTGTGGAAAAAAATAGTCCGGAAACGAATGTCATACGAATATTAAACTGGAGTAAATCCTAGTTTGATATTTATTAGATATTCATCCACGTTAGGCCACACCAAATTAATTAGTAGTTCTTTGGAAATCCCGCTCCTAAATTAGCAAAATCAAAATTTAAAATTAAAAATTATTTTCCCGCTCCTAAATTTCCAAAATCAAAATAAAAAAATAAAAATAAAAATCCCGCGCACTGAAATCAACCAAAAGTTTTCACAAATTTGATTCGGAAATTATAAAAATCGAATCTGTGTCATTTATGCGCTTGATTTAAGGGAAAATGCATTGTAGTTAAGCGTTATTCTGATTCAAATTGCATGGCCGCAAGAAAATGATTTTGGAACTGAGTAAAAACAGTCAACTGCCTTTTATGAATAGTCGCGAGGCGCCAAACTTGAATCATTCAAGCCGTCCTGTCTAATTCTCTCCGCAAATACTTGGGTGGTATTTAAAATCTTGAAACGGCTTGGTTACGGTGTGACATTTCCATTGTTTTCAACACTCGTTGAATTCGTGTTTTGCACCTCCATTGTATTATAATTTTTTGTGTACGACTTGCGTAAATAAATATCAGTGTGTAGAGATTAGTCCTAAAACATAAGCCTTCGTTTGCTGTGCAACCTTTAATAGTTGGACATTGATATGCACAACAGACAAAAGTTGTTTTAGGACTAGTGTACAGACTTCAGTGTTAACTTTAAAATCTGATGTAAAGATTGAAACAATGAACAAACAAACAGCCAAATGTGGGAAAGCCTAGTTAGATGAACTTAACTGGTTAACTCTTCTTGCATGCATCTTAATCATTGTTGCTCTTTGTATGGAGGTTAATTATTTAGGTTTTGAACATAAATACTGGAATATTTCTAAGACATCATAAGAATTATCATGGGAAACTTTGAAGGTTCTAGCACCTGTTTAAGATAATCACTTCCAGATATTTACCAACTCTGCAAGCTGAACATATGTGATTATCATTTTGAATCTGTTGGTTTTTTTTTTTTTTTCTTTATTTTTCTTTTTTTTTATTGTAAAAGTTTCTAGTACATTTCTGGTGATCATTTACATGAAAATAAAATAACCCTTACTTTACACAATTCTTTGGTAGAATAGTTAGTGGTCGATATGCATACTGAAAAGTGTAGTGCTGAACAACAATCAACATATACATGTAGTTGTGGCTACAGATATTATGTTACAGTAGGTCAGAATGTGAAATAGTTGTTGTTGAAGGCAAGCAATTACAAAACTTAGTTTATACTAGGAAATTTGTTGTATTGAATGATTAGACACAATTATCATTAGTTTTATCACAAATGCCCTTTTAAGTCTGGAGGTTGAATGTAAGCTGTTATGCAGGTTCAAATGTGCATATTTGAAACATTATTGAAATACTGAACAAGAAAAAAAAATAAAAATATTTCGCTCGCTCTTAAATTCAAGAATATTTGAGGCGAAAAATTTAAAATTAAAAAAAAATATTTTGCTCGCTCTCTCCAATTTTTTTGGCCAAAATCTCGAAGAACTACTAATTAATTTGGTGTGGCTTTATGCATTGAATGAATGGGTATGGCACGCGATAGTAACAAAAATGCGGTATACCTAGTATTTCGAACGAAAACTAGGGGTTTTCGTGCGAAATACTAGGTATATAGCACGTTGACTATGGGTTTCCGATCGGTATACATAGTTTTCGGCGAAAACCCTAGTTTTCGATTGAAATTGAACGGAAACTAGGGGTTTGCAACGAAAACCCATAGTTTCCGATCGGTATCGGTATCGGAAATTGGAGTTTAAACCGAAAACGCTATTCACAGTTTTAGCCAATGAGAAGCGAGAAACGGAAATCGCTATTTGATATTTAACGTTCGTCCAATCAGAAACGGAAAACGGTATTCAGGGTTTAATTAAACCAATCAAAATCGTTTTTTCTGTTTATCGCTTAAATTTCTTTCTTTTTTATTCAAATTTCGTATCTTTTATTTATTTTATATATTTTGATATCATAAATTAATTATCAAATAGAGTTGTACCTGTGACACATTTAGGTGCGAATGGATATCAGATTAGATTCGAACACGACTGTCTATATTCACCATTACCAGTTAAAATTGCGAAATGTCGTCGTTTTAGACTTAGTTTAAAAAAGAATATTCAATTTAACTAATCTCTAGAGCAAAAATTTTATGAAAAATCATATAACTGGATGTGTACTCTGTTTCGAAATTTAAAAAAATCATGAAATTTGGTATGAAAAATAAATAAATAATTTGATAAGCAGTTAAAAAAACAAAAACTCAGTCTTATAAATGATCAAACAATTCAGTGTTTTAAAACTTTTACTTCATCATATCCTTTCCAAGGAGTTTTATAATTCGCCAAGTTAAAAATTTCATGGATTTTAGCATTTAAGAGGTATGAAAAATGTAATCTTAAGTTTACTGTTTAAACGTACTCTTTAAAAATGACAAAAACAATAAAGTGTTTTGAAAATTTTACTTCTTGATATCCTATCGAAAGAGTTGATTATGTTGCAGATAAAAAAATTATGAAATTTAGCATAGAATAGACGGAAAAGTTAGATTTTTTAATCAGTGGTTTAAACTCAGTCTATAAAATGACAAAAACAATTCATTGTTTTGAAAATTTTACACCATAATACCCTTTGGGAGGAGTTTTATAATTCGTGAAGCAAAAACTTGATGAATTTTAGCATTAAAAAGATATGAAAAGTAAAATTTTTAGTCTTTGGTTTATACTAACTCTTAAAAAATGTCAAAAAAAGTTAAGTGTTTTGAAAATTTTACTTCATTATATTCTTGCAAAAAAGTTTGATATGTTGCGAAATACAAAAATCATCAAATTTAGCATAGAATAGGTATAAAAAGTAAGATTTTGAAACAGCGGTTTAAACTTGATGAATTTTAGCATTAAAAAGGTATGAAAAGTAAAATTTTCAGTCTGCCATGTAAACTAGCATTTGAAAAATGACAAAAAAGTAAGTGTTTTGAAAATTTCACATCATTATATCCTTGCAAAGCAGTTTGATATGTTGCGAAATAAAAAAAATCTTCAAAATTTAACATAGAATAGGTATGCTTTGTTTTAAAAATCTTACTTTTCATACCTATTCTATGTTAAATTTGAAGATTTTTTTTATTTCGCAACATATCAAACTCCTTCGCAAGGATATAATGATATAAGATTTTCAAAACACTTAAATATTATTGTCATTTTTAAAGAGTTAGTTTACACCACAGACTAAAAATGTATTTTTCATACCCTTTTTTCAGAATCTGATAGCCCATGAGCCGATCTTTTTACTTTTTATTATTTTATTGTTTTTCAAAATAAATTTTACAAATATAAATATACAAAGATATCACTTATTCACAGACTCTCTCACACTTGCACTCCAGGAAATCAAAGATAGATAAATTTGACAACTGGATACTATAAATTGACGAACACTGTTGAAGGATGGTATTAGAATCTGTTCACATGATTGAAAAATTTAGGAAATTGTATTGTTATCCTATTCAAATAAATTTTCAAAACCTGACCATCTTGTTTCAAAAGAGGTTTGTTTATCATTGATACTAGCAATACATTTTTCCATACAATAATGACAATGAATTTGATTTTTCAAAGAAGGAAGATATAGTTGTTCCTTTCTACATCTTTGTCTAAAAACATAGTACTTAAAGATCAGCATTATAGGGTTATGTGCCCCGTGACAGTTCTTCCTTCCAAAAAGGATTTCTAATTTAGTGAAATTTAATAAGGTTGACGTCTTTTCATAGATCCAGTTCTCAAGACTGACGTAAAAATTATTCACAACATTACAGTTATAAAATAAATGTATAATTGTTTCTTCTTCTTGTTTGCAGAAAGAACAGGAGGCATCATTTTGAATTTTGACAATAGATAAATATCTATTAGTTGCAAGGATTCTGTGAATGATACGAAATTGAAACAATCTTAATTTAGTATCACTTGTAAATGTGGAGGTGCCTTGATGAACAAATCCCCAATCTATACCTTCTTCAACCAATAGATTTAAATTCCACTTTTCTCTGTAGTTTTCCTGATATTTAATGTTTAAAATAAAGGTTTCATAAAACATATTTGCACCTTTTTTGTATAAAAGAATATTTTGTATGTTTTCTGGGATTAATGGCTTTGTTGGCAACAATTTTTTGTCAAAATTCCTTAAGACCGGCCATTTTCTGTATATGCTTTCTCTCAAACCATAAAATATAGTGATTGGGGTGTAATCTCCAAAGTATTGCAAAATTTCTGATAATCATAAAAGCGACCTTCCTCATCAAAAAGATCACAGGTCTGATAAATGCCTTTGTTATACCAATTTTTATAAAATATTGGTTTACCTGAAATTGTAATAGAAGAATTCATCCAAATTGGGTTTCGAAGTATTTTCTCTATATTTTTTTCATTTCCAATATTACTGTATAACCAATTATCAAAAGTGTCAAGCACTTGTCTCCAAAAAAGATTATTGGTCTCTCTATACAATTCTTTAATATAGGCATTACCAAAAATATGTAAGTTATGAAGGTCAATATTTACATTTGATAACAGTAATTTTTCCAAGCAGTGTTGTCGTTAAAGATTCTCCTTATCCAGGTTATTTTAAGAGATCTAATAAATGACTCCAAATGAGTCATACCACACCCTCCATTCGATATGTCTTGTACTATTTGCCCTCTGGAGATGCGGTCTCTCCCGTTCCAAATATATTGGAATAATAGTTTCTATCTTTTTAATAAATGATTGATCTGGTGTAGGTAAAGGAATAAAAAGGTGTGTAAGGACAGGAATCAACAATGTTTTAACAACTGTTATTTTTCCTAAAACAGTGATATTTCTTTTTTCCCATTGCTTAATGAGAGATTCAATCTTTAAAATTTTTTTTATCGAAATTAACTTCTACAATTTCCTTCATGTTAGTTGTAAATATTATTCCTAAAATCTCAAAGAAATCATTAGTCCATATTAATTTTCTATCCTTACACAATCTGTCATTGCTATTCACCTTTGATCCAATCCATATTGCTTTGGTTTTGTCAAAATTTGGTGTAAGACCAGAGTATTTTGCAAACTGCTCAAGACGATCCAAAGTCTTTTTAAGGCTCTTTTCTGAACCATCTAGGAAAATTCCAGTATCATCTGCATATTGGAACAATAAGTATTCATTTTCTTTTACTTTTATACCTTTAATATCCTTATTGTCTCTTATCAATATACCAATTGTTTCAACACACAAAACAAACAAATATGGCGATATCGATCACCTTGTCTACAGCCCCTCCCTATTTCAAAGAATTCTGAGAAAATACCATATTGTAGGACACAAAGTCCTATTTCATTATTTAGGGTTTTAATATAGTTTATGAACTCATTATTAAATCCAAAATACTGTAGTAATTTATAAGAAAGTTCCATGAATTTGAATCAAATGCCTTCTCAAAATCTATTAGCAATATGAAGCCAGGTATTTTTAATTCTTCTGTACTGTGCAAAAAATCATAAACGAGCCTGGTATTTTCCCCTATATATCTTCCCCTCAGTAAACCCTTTTCATGAATCAATTTATCAAGTACAGTTTCAGTCGATTTGCTAAGCATCCCGACAATATTTTATATGAAACATTCAGCAAAGATATTCGACGCCAGTTTTTTTAAAAATTCTCTAGGTTTATCACCTTTAGGAAGTATTGTAATTACACCTTGTCTTTGGGTTATTGATACTTTTTTTTCATTTCAAGCCCTTCATTGAGTGATCTTAGAAAAAAAAGTATTCAGGTCTATACAGAAAAACTTTACAATTCTGCGGTAAATCCATCAGAACCAAGGGATTTGTCATTTTTCATATTTTTCAAAGCTTCAGTTGCCTCTTTATAAGTTATTTCCCCTACAAGAGCCTTTGATTCCTCTTCATTTAATTTAGGAACATTAAATGAACTCAACAATTGATCCAAGTTGCAATCAGTTAATGTATCATCCCTACTGCTGTACAATTTTTTGTAAAATTATTTAATTTCTTGTAAAATTTCTTATTGTTCTTCAATTTTTTCTCCCTTTTCGTTAATCAATTCTGATACTAGAAAAAAGAAGGGACGGGGAATGTGTCAAAGAGACAACGACCCAAAGGGGGGTAATAACAACTCAAAGCCACCATAAGATCTTCAATGAACGGTGAGAAAACCCCATACCCAACGGTAGGTCGGAGTCGGTCCCTGAATAAAGAACAATCAAGTTCAGCGAAATAAACATCATCCTAGACTCCTATAGACATAAACTAAACTACCTAGAAAAAAAAAACAAGACGCACAAAGGCTTAATAAATTTCCTGACTTAGGACAGGCGCAAACCTGCTGCGTCGGGGTTAAACTAGTTTTATTGTTTTGTTTACATAATTACGTTTTTCCAGGGAACAAAAGTATTTTGTAGCCTTTCACCGTTTTCAATCCCATTTGCCTTTGATCTTAGAATGATCCCCCTAAGTTTTACCTTTCTTAATTCTTCTAGTTCATTATTTGCTTCAACTAATATTTCAGAAAGTATATTTGACTGGTTTGCATCCATAATATCTTGAAGAAAATTTATTTGTCTGATAAGTGACTCTTTTTTTCTGTCATTTCTTTTTTTATTTCTTGAGGCAAAAGGAATTGTCATACCTCTAATCTCTAACAGTAACAATTCTAAAAACATTTGATCAGAGATATATGAAAATGCATAGCTTTATCTTGTATATCTTCTATGTTTTCTCTATTATATGGTGATGCTGCATATCTTTGTTTGAGATTGAGAATTATTTTTTTGACATTGGAAATATATTCGGGGTTAGAAAGGAGTTTATTATTGAATTTCCAAAAACCACGTTCTTTTTTGAAGTCGGTAAATTTCAATTCTAATTCAACAAATGTATGATCAGTCTTATAACCAGGGTTTATATCTATTTTATCAACAAGGGCCATTAATTCTTCAGATATCAGGAAAAAATCAAGTCTTGCTTTCTTAAAAGGATTTTTCTTAAACCAAGTATATCTTGTTCGAGACGGGTTTTAACTCTCCATGGGTCTTGGAGCTTATATACTTCTTTCATTTTTAAAACTTCATTCCTTGCTTTTGGATTGTTAATATTTAAATAATTTGAGTAATCTTTCTGCGGATCTTGTACTAAATTCCAAACTCCACAAAATATAACAAAGTCTGACTCATTATTTTCTATCTCTTTAGGGACCGACCATTTAACTTGAAAGGGGGGGGGGGCTATGGTTTTTTTCTAAAAAAAATATTTTGGATCTGATTTTATGTGAAAAAAATATTTTGGCTGCCAAAATGATGAAAAAAAATTTTCTGAAGGAGGCTTTCTGCCCAAAAAAATAATGTTAATTTTGAAAAAAAATATTTTGTTGATACGCGTGCAAAAAATAAATAATTTGTTTCTGTCCAGAAAAAAAAAACCATAACCCCCCCTTCAGGTTAAATGGTCGGTCCCTTAGTTAGGTTTTGCATAAAATTCTGGGTTGTCTTGATTAGGTCCATATAAATTGACGAGAGTAATGATTATGCCTTTTGCAACTTCAATTTCAAGTATAAAAAAATTACAATTGCCACCTGCTCTTTCTTTTACAATTTTATATTCAAAGTTATTATTGAATAAAATAGCTACTCCTCTCGAGTCCCTAGAAACTTCACTTAGATAAATATTATATCCCCATTGTGCTCTTATAAATACATAATCTTTGCTAACTAAATGCGTATCTTGCAAACAGTAAATAGAGAAATTTTTTTGTCTTAAGTATTGAAATACATCTTTTCTTTTTGTATTGTCACCTAAACCACGGCAGTTTATACTTAAGAACTTTTAGTTTATCCATTTTAAATTTCAACTACATACATGTTAAACAATACAATGTATTCCATAAAAAACAAAATATAAACAATGTTTTGAATTGCCTCCCTTGCATACTCACACATTCATACATAAAACAAGACAAGTAAACCGAAGCATACATACAGATAGGCAAAAATATATATATATATATATATATATACTCTTAACAGATAATAAATTAAAGGCTATATAGTATCTTTGAATTTTTATCCTACTCTCTCCGGATTTGCACATCAAATTTTATAAATTTTTCATACCTTTTTAATGCTAAAATTCATCAAGTTTTTGCTTCGTGAATTATAAAACTTCTCTCAAAGGATATTATGATGTAAAATTTTCAAAACACTGATTTTTTTTTTCTGGTCATTTTAAAGACTGAGTTTAAACCGCTGCTTCAAAATCTTACTTTTCATACCTATTCTATGCTAAATTTGATGATTTTTGTATTTCGCAACATATCAAACTCCTTCTCAAGGATATAATGAAGTAAAACACTTAACTTTTTGACATTTTTAAAGAGTTAGTATTAAGTGCAGACTAAAAATTTTACTTTTCATATCTTTTTATTGCTATATAATTATAAAACTCCTTTGAAAGGATATTACGGTGTAAAATTTTCATAACATTGAATTGTTTTTGTCATTTTTAAAGACTGAGTTTAAACTGCTGATTAAAAATCTTACTTTTC
Organism: Modiolus philippinarum; assembly: GCA_002080025.1. Classification (NCBI taxonomy): domain Eukaryota; kingdom Metazoa; phylum Mollusca; class Bivalvia; order Mytilida; family Modiolidae; genus Modiolus; species Modiolus philippinarum. The sequence goes on along the minus strand of MJUU01012266.1, from coordinate 1,483 downwards.
ATACCTATTCTAAGTTAATTTGATGAGTTTTTTTTTTATTTCGCAACATATCAAACTCCTTCGCAAGGATATAATGATGTTAAATTTCCAAAACACTAAACTTTTTCTGACATTTTTAAAGAGTTAGTTTAAACCGCAGACTTAAAGTTTTTCTTTTCATACCTTTTTAATACTAAAATTAATGAAGTTTTTTGATTCCCAAATTATAAAACTCCTTCGAAAGGATATTATGGTGTAAAATATTCAAAACACTGAATTATTTTTGTCATTTTTAAAGACTGAGTTTAAACTACTGATTAAAAATCTAACTTTTCTATCTACTCTATCCTGAATTTGATGATCTTTTTTTATTTCGCAACATATCAAACTCTTTTGAGAGGACATGATGAAGTGAAACTTTCAAAACACTTTATTGTTTTTTGTCATTTTTAAAGAGTAAGTTTAAGCTGTAGACTTAAAATTATACTTTTCATACCTCTTAAATGCTAAAATCCATGAAATTCTTAACCTCGTGAATTATAAATTCCTTGGGAAGGATATGATGATGTAAAAGTTTTAAAACACTAAATTGTTTTGGTCATTTATAAGACTTAGTTTTTGTTTTTTTAACTGCTTACCAGAATTCCTTGATTTTTTTTATTTTCGAAACAGAGTAAACATCAAGTTATATGAAAATAAAAATCTTTGCTCTAGAGATTAGTTAATTTTTTTTTTAATAAGTCTAAAACGGCGGTATTCAGAACTTAACTGGTGAAGGTGAATATACACAGTCGAGATCGAATCATCCCATGACCCGCGAATCTGATATCCATTCGCACCTAAACGTGTCACTCTATTTGATTATTAATTTATAATATCAAAATACATAAAATAATAAAAGATACGAAATTTGAATAAAAAAGAGAGAATTATAAGCGATAAACAGAATAAACGATTTTGATTGGTCTAATTAAACCCTGAATACCGTTTTCCGTTTCTGATTGGACGAACGTTAAATATCAAATAGCGATTTCCGTTTCTCGCTTCTCATTGGCTAAAACTATAAATAGCGTTTTCGGTTTAAACTCAAATATCCGATACCGATCGGAAACTATGGGTTTTCGTCGGAAACCACTACTTTCCATTCAATTTCAATCGGAAACTAGGGTTTTCGGCGAAATACTATGTATACCGATCTGAAACCCCTAGTTAACGTGCGGTATACCTAGTATTTCGCATGAAAACCCCTAGTTTTCGTTCGAAATACTAGGTATACCGTATTTTTGTTACTAACGCGTGCCATAAATGGGCCGAAAACGAATGTCAAAAGAATATCGAACTGCAACTATTTCAATTTGATATTCATTCAATATTCACATTTCTTTTATTCAGTTAATAACAAGTTATATAAATGTCAACGTTGATTTTTTTTACCGTTTGACATTCATTCAAAGTCTTTTTTTTCTTTGATTCGTAACAATAAAGATGATTGTTATATATTTGT
>MJUU01012264.1:8797-24811 GCA_002080025.1 Modiolus philippinarum | reverse complement strand
TTATTACTCCCCTTTGGGTCGTTGTCTCTTTGACACATTCCCCGTTTCCCTTCTTTTTTCTATTTAAACTAGGATGTAAATCATTTGCAGTGTTTGATGAAAGTATGCAGATGTTCTTTACCATCAGTCCATTTAGTGTCAGTATTTGAAATTTTTACTTGTTTTGATAGTGCTTTTTTCTGTTAAGATAAAATATTAAACTCTTAAAAATCAAAATTACTATTGTGATTTTGAATAATTTTAGAAGCGAAAGAAATGGACTGTTACAACACTATAAAGATATCTGGCAGGATTATGAAGCAAAGTATGAATCGTTTCCCTTAGCAAAACAGTTAAGAGAAAAGAAAGAAAGAGTTAGAAATCTACAGAATCAGTTACAAACAGCTGAACAAAATGTTAGAGCTCTTCAAAAACAGATCAATGAATTTAATAGTAAGTCACAGTACTGTCTTAATTTGGCAAAAAAAGTTTAGATATTTTGCTGATTTGCAAGTATGCAGTCAAACTTTGATTGCTTGAACGTCCAAGGGACTGATGAAAACAGGTGGAGCTAGAGGGATGTTATAGCTGACATCCATGGTGTACAAGTTATTGCAGTTCGAGCTATGGATATTCAACTGTATGTAAATGAAAACAGCTTTAGAAATTTTAAAAATATTTTTGAGGTTTTCTAAGAAATGAATAATTGAGGCAGAGATCACAATTCTTTTGGTGAATTTATCCATTTTCCTCTGGCAACTTCTAATTTAAGTCCTGTCTGCTAATCAAAGATCCCTATTGGAATATTCACAGCTGTTTTTCATTCATAAACACAATTTGCTAAATAAAATGAAAACTGGTCTATGAAAGAAATTATGAAATTACCAGAAAATATTTGACAGTAAAATTAATTATATCGGCAAGAATTAAATACTACTGAGAATTTATCTTTTCATTATCTAGGGGAGATAATTTCAGTTTCTTTTCAATAATAGTTATGTTGAAATAAAACAACAAAGTGTAAAGCTGAAATTATCTCCCCTGGATAACACAGAAATGTTCTAGTATTCATTTAAGCAAGTAAACTGTCTAGTAAGCTAATGATTCATGCCACAACAAACTAGTCAAAATCTGTTGCATGTAGTTATTTTTATTTTGATTAATTTTCAGAATTTAAATTATTATAATAATTTCAATTTCTATACCCCCACCTTAAAAGGTGGGGTATGTAAGATTCCTCTTGTCCGTCTGTCACACTTTCGTTTCCGGATGATAACTTGAGTTTGCTTTGAAGGAAAGTTTTGATATTTTAGTATTATGTTTCTATTCATAAAATACAGGTCAAGTTTGATTTTGACTGTGATCAGATTTTCCACTCCAGAGTTATTGCCCTTGATTTAGGCAACATCTGTAAATTTTATGGTTTCCAGATGATAACTTGAGTTTGCTTTTGAAGGAAAGTTTTAGTATTTTGGGATTATGTTTCTATTCATAAAATACAGGTAAAGTTTGATTTTGATCATAATCAGATTTTGCATTCCAGAGTTATTACCCTTGATTTAGGCAAAATCTGTAAATTTTGTGGTTTCCGGATGATAACTTGAGTTTGCTTTGAAGGAAAGTTTTAATATTTTTAGATTATGTTTCTATTCATAAAATACAGGTCAAGTTCGATTTTGATCTTGATCGCATGTTGCGTTCCAGCGTTATTGCCCTTGATTTAGGCAAAATCTGTAAATTTTATGGTTTCCGGATGATAACTGGAGTTTGCTTTGAAGGAAAGTTTAGATATTTTGGGATTGTGTTTCTATTCATAAAATACATGTCAAGTTCGATTTTGACCATAATAAGATTTTGCGTTCCAGAGTTATTGCCCTTGATTTAGGCAAAATCTATAAATTTTATTGTTTCGGGATGATAACTTGAGTTTGCTTTGAGAGAAAATTTTAATATTTTGGGTTTTGATCATGATCGTATTAAGTGTTCCAGGGTTATTGCCCTTGATTCAGGCAAAATCTGTAAATTTTGTGGTTTCCGGATGATAACTTGAGTTTGCTTTGAAGGAAAGTTTTAATATTTTGGTACATGTGTATTATGTTTCTATTCATAAAATACAGGTCAGGATACATTTTGACCGTGATCGGATTTTGCGTTCCAGAGTTAATGCCCTTGATTAAGGCAAAATCTGTGAATTTTATGGTTTCCGGATGATAACTTGAGTTTGGTTTGAAGGAAAGTTTTAATATTTTGGGATTATGTTTCCATTCATAAAATACAGGTCAAGTTTGATTTTGACCGTGATCTGATTTTGTGTTCTAGAGTTATTGCCCTTGATTTAGGAAAAATCTGTAAATTTTATGGTTTCTGGATGATTACTTGAGTTTGCTTTGAAGGAAAGTTTTAATATTTTTAGATTATGTTTCTATTCATAAAATACAGGTCAAGTTCGATTTTGATCTTGATCGCATTTTGCGTTCCAGCGTTATTGCCCTTGATTTAGGCAAAATCTGTAAATTTTATGGTTTCCGGATGATAACTTGAGTTTGCTTTGAAGGAAAGTTTAGATATTTTGGGATTGTGTTTCTATTCATAAAAAACATGTCAAGTTCGATTTTGACCATAATCAGATTTTGCGTTCCAGAGTTATTGCCCTTGATTTAGGCAAAATCTATAAATTTTATTGTTTCGGGATGATAACTTGAGTTTGCTTTGAGAGAAAATTTTAATATTTTGGGTTTTGATCATGATCGTATTAAGTGTTCCAGGGTTATTGCCCTTGATTCAGGCAAAATCTGTAAATTTTATACATAGTTTCCGGATGTTTCAGATAACTTCAATTAGCTTTATGAGAAAATTCCTGCAACTGCTAGGATTACCTATGGGCGGGGGTATCTTTTGTGATCAGCAGACCACCTTTTTCTAGTTCTTGTTTGTTTTGATTTGTTTTTTTTTTTAATTTATCTTGATTTAGGACTGTTCCAGCAAAACATACATTGGAGGGTGGAAGACACTTGAAAATTGCCATGACCACCCATAGATGTAAAGTAGGAGTTTTTTTATTTACTTTGAATTCTGACTTGCATTTTAATGACCACCCATAGCAGCAATTTTAAAGTGCCTTCTCCCTGTCCCATGTATGTTTTGCTGGAACAGCCCTTAAAACACAACCAAGTTAAAAAAAAAAGTTATACAAATATTGTATTCACTATAAAAGGGTCTTTTGCGTGGTTGAAATTCAAGATTGTGATTCTTAAACCTATTGGCAAGGTTTAATTTTTGCGATTTTCACTTCTGTTTCGTAATGTTTGTAATAAAAAAAAACAAACTTATTTTAGGCAAAATTTTCGCTAATATCTACCAATCGTAAAATTAGCGAAAATATACCCCTTGAAAATTTGTCCTTTTACAGTATTTGTAGATAGTAATACCATCAATATTCTTATATTTTGCAGGTAATCATGATGTTGATTTTAGAGATATGAAGAAACTCATTATTAAAGTGTATCCTTTGTAAACACATGTCAGAAAACAAGATGATTTTGACTTGGGACTGACCTGTTTACATTAGACTAGTACATTAGACTAGATATAGCACTGAATCATCTCATTTTAACTCATTTAGCATTACAAGACTTGACTGGTTTTTGGCTATATTTGGAATTTGGACATGTCATCTTTTTCACATGATTGGTAAAACATAGAAGGAGAAACTTTCTCTGTCAACCCTTTCAATCTCGAAGCTTCAGGAGTTCATGTCAATCATATTTCTTAGATTTGAATGTGATAAATGGATTTTGAGAATATTGGTATACTACTTTTCATGTACTTTTGAGGAAAAGATGTTCATTCTCCGACATCCAGTAAACATATATTTTAATGAGATGTGGGAAAGAACATGTTTGATTCTAATCATAGTAAAGGAAAATGAGCTAAAGGCTATTCTGGTAAAAATTCAGCTGTGCTTGTATAACACAACTTATTTTTATACCTTCAACTAAGAGAAAAAATCTAGATATAATATTAATTCACAATAGATTTTTAACCACCACCAGCAAAAACAAAACAAAATACTGTCATTTCACCACATAGCATGTCTATTTATCAATTTTTCCTTGTGCTTATTGTAAGTGAGAAACAATTCACCAAAGTTTTGATGAACCAGGATTTTTTTGTTTGGTTGAATTTTCGGTTCTTGAAACCCGTATTTAGATTTGGTTTTGATCCGGAATGTTCAGTTTGTTACCAATGAAAGCTTACAACTCAGCTGCAGACAAAATGACCTGTGATAGTAGCTTATTCATTGCAAATATAACATATTTCCACTATAAACATGGCTATTTATGTTACTGCTCACTATATACATCAAAATATTCACGAGAAATTGGCAACAGAAGCCGAAAATCTTCGTTTTATTGGAGGAAATAACTCTAATGTAAAATTCTGGTTTTAGCTATATGACTAATTACCGCTGAAAGGCAGTAAGGAACAAAACCAACTAGGGGAGTACAAATAAATCTGATCTGTCGACCATAGTTTGTCAGTTTGCTTCAAATATGGAACGTCCATCTCCTAGTACTTGCCCCACAAGTGGCTCTCCTATTTTGCAACTAAGTTTTGTATTTCAGTACTTCATATATATACTATTGTCATTTTAGCTGTTACAGCAGGAATGTTATTGTCATTGAAACGCATTGAATCGTAGCTCTTGTATACATATCGAATCATGAGGTAGGTGTATTGTTACACCCCTAGCTTATTGTATTTTTTTACACATCAGTGAAGTTCCAACAACTTTCTATATATACATGAATATTGCCCTCTAACTTAACAGTTTTCTTCAGCCCCTTGGGTGTTCAGGCATTTAAGTTCAACTGTACTAAGGGCTGTTCCAGAAAAAATGACCTGGGGGGTTTGAAGGCACTTTTTATTGACCCCCACCGCCCATAGAATTTCTCCCCATACATACAATACAAAAAGATGATGAAAACACAACCACCCACAGCAATTTATATGAAGTGCCTTCAAAGGGTCCCAGACCAACTTTTCTGGAACAGCCCTAAACACATTCCTTTGATGGAGTCTAAAAAATTGTGCCTGAATTTCTGCATATTGTCTCCAAAAAATCCTTAACATGTTTTAGTGTGGAATTAAAAACTGGTACAGATAGTATAGTGAGGAATATAAAGGCTGCTTACAGAGAAAAGAAAAGTATTGGTGAAGAAATAATACAGGCAGAAAGGAAGCGTAAGGAGGAAGAGGTAATTAAAGATGATAATGATTATAGAATATCCTCATACTCAATGCCTCAGCAACAGAAATTAAGGGCATATTGTTTTTAATACTCCTATCAAGTTCCTTTGTCTTTACATAGGGCCATACTATTGTTTGGAGTTCTTTAGTACTCATGTCTGTTCATCTATTAATTTTTCTGTGCCATCATTTTTTACAGACTCTTTTAAAACAAAATCTCAAAAATGCTTGAAGAAGTTAACAATGAAGGGATATGGAGTAAATGCAAATGAGACAAAGTCTCTACAAATACATGGTTATAATAAGCAATAGAACAACGCTTTTATTGTTGTTCTTCATCTTGAAGTCACCATGAGGCCTTCAACAATGAGCTTTACTCATACCTCATAGCAAGTTCAAGACAGCCCCTAGCACCGGTTTGAGCGGAATTCATTGCTAATTGTCGAGCAACGCTGCATCCATGCTTTTTAACCTAATGATCCTTGGATGCGGGATCGTCAACAAACATAAACTTAACTGGCAAAGTATTCTTACAATCGCTGTCATTCACTGCCCAACAAAAAGACGAGAAAAGACGATCACAACATTCAAACAACCACGGGGCACTCATTGAGCCAATTGTAAGAAAACTTGGCATAATAAAATAGTGAGATGTGTGCACAATAAACCGGTGGTCAGAAAAACAATTTTAGATTACAAAAATTAAAAAAGGCCAAAATATGAACGTGTGATAGCATATCCATATGAGAGATTCTCTCAAGAACAAGTACACCATAACTGAAATGTATAAATCTCTCTCACGAGGAATCTTTTTACGGACTCCGCACTGCAGGAGATACAAACTCCAGTCGAAAATTAACAATGAAGGGATATGGAGTAAATGCAAATGAGACAAAGTCTCTACAAATACATGGTTATAATAAGCAATGGAACAACGCTTTTATTGTTGTTCTTCATCTTGAAGTCACCATGATGTATGTATTCATTGAAGTTTAGTTACATCCCTTGTTATTAACTTACAGTTACATTTATTCATATGCAGCATTTTAAAATATTTTCATGCAAATTCTAATGTCAGGTGGAACAGTTAACTGTTTACCTATTTCTGGCTGAACTGTTCCATGCACATGCGACGTCATTCAACTTTACCCCTGTACCCTTTTATAGCTAATATTTTTTTTATTGTTTTCATATGTTAATAAAACTGTTATTTCATGCCCTGTTGCAAGCAAAACTATTTCCATCACCTAGGGACAAAAGTTATTGCTATTTTCCTCAAGGGTATGAAATAACTGTATACTGTCTGCAATACTATTACTATGTGTTTCATTTGCATCAGTTCCATCAATTATTTTTCTTTTTATTTTCCCTTTGCTGTAAAACTGTTTCAGAAAGCAAGAAAGAAAGAACTTGAAAAATTCTCTGAAACCATGGAAATAGAACAAAGCATAGACCATGAAAATACAGAGACTTCAACCCTTATAAGGTAAACTTCCTTCATATATTGTATGAAACAATGTGTTTAATTTATTTAGCTTCCACTTCACATAGAATTTCCACATTTGTAGACATACATTAAAGATTTATGACTAAAAAGAATGCTTTTACCAATGTTGAAATCAGGTCTAGGAGTCTCTTCAATCTGTCCATTACATTTTGTCCTCCCAAGTTTGTGCAGTATGAAATTCATTTAATCAGTTTGATAGATTTTTCTTTCCAGTGGAAGTCCCTCAGCTTTGTCAATTTTGACACTTGTAGCATTAGAGCAATTTTCTTAAGGAATATATTATTGTTTCCATACTTGTATTGTCTCCACACATGTACTATGTTCACTTCTATATTTGGTTCATGTAAACATGAATTTGCATTTACCATATATGATTCAGAATACAATGAGCTTGGGTTTAATTGGACACCATTCGGCGACAGCTCTTGTTATCATTACAATGTCAATTTATACCCTGTTCAGTGTGCTGTGGTTGTATCATGCTTATCATGTGTAGCCTGGCCTAAATTTTGTTTTTTAGGAAAAGTGGGATAGGTGAGTAGCTAATTTTCCACCTATATTTCAGTATGGTGAAAGATGTAGAGGAAGATGAACGTTGTAGCATGTCTACACAACAAACACATGTTATGTCTCCACCAAAACAGAAGTCTGTTGATGAACAGAAGCAGTTGTCATTTGAAAAACAATTTGCAAGACTTAATCAGGAGATGACACAACCAAGAATTAATACTGTAGTAAGTTACTTACATGTTAATCAGTATCTCATGGAAGGTATGGAGTAAACCTAGCTGAACTGTAGCCCTTGTGTTCCGTGTGCTAAATTTTCGATAATCACTGACCATAGAGCTACAGTTTTTACCCTGTTAACAGATTTGACAGCTTTTAATGGATACTCAGAAAAACATTCGCAGTCTGATATAATCATTTTGTTTCTTAAAATATTTATTTAGTATATTTCATATCTACATGTATTAACAGTAAAAACTGTCCAAATATAACCCTGACAAATCCGAATTTCATGGCAAACATTTTTTCAAGCCTCTTCGCCATTCCCTATATATTTCATGTAAATTTTCTATGTTTAAACAAACCATGTCAACACCAGGGTTTATTCTAGGATTTTGAAAGCTTTAGTCACTTCTGCGGAGCGCGACAGTCATTCTTTAAAGTTCTTTGTTTTAAAGATAAAGACTAAAACAGTACAAAAGATATTTATGTATATTATAGAAACATTTCATATCATATAACTTTTGATATCTTTTTATACACTTATAATGACTGAGCTCCTTCTAATAATTAGTTTTTATTTGAACATGAACTTTTGATAGAGAAATATAAAGAATGAAATTAATTGGGAATATAAAGAGAATTTTTCAATCAAAAAGTGAAAAGAACTTGTATCCCCTCCCCCTTTTCCTTGATGCTCTTTTCGTATGCTGTGTATCATAGCAACGTACAATTTACAGTCTTCTGCTTTGATGTTGAGCTTGTTCAAGCAATTCTTTGGAATAAAATTTCATTTTTTTTATCAGAGGTTATGTTTTACTTCAAAATTTAGTTTGAATTCTCTTCAATAGCCAAATGAAAGTTGAGAGGAAATCACAAAGAAATTGTAATTTTGAACAAAGTCGGAAACGACTATGTACTGGTATTTGAATCAAAATAAAATTGGAGAGGCTGCACAAAGCAATAGAATTTGTTGAAAATTAATTTAATAGAAATTGGGAGTGAGACAAACTTAACAAGCATTGGTCTTGTATATTGGGAGTAAGTTATTTGTACCTTGTAAGCCGTTTATCTATATGTTTGCTTAATCGGAATGTTGTGGACAGAAACGAAAGTAGGACCGGCAAAATATTGTTGGAATTAAAACTTTAAGCAATAATATCTTAAAAATATTATCATTTTATGGCTTCCTGGTAATTAAATTAAATCTAATGATTGTACCTGACTGGTGATTTGACACCTTTATGTACTGTATGATTAATTACCTGTATAATTATCGGATTAGCAATTTACCTGTAACAACATCACCTTTGTAATTAATTAACTGGCTTGGGGTTGTAAACTTGTCATAAATATGACATTGAATATGATTTCTTAATATTTCCAGGAGAAAAAGTTTGCAATGAAATATTTTAAGTGACGAAAGGGGTTCAGAAAACTTTAGTCATTTTGAAAACTGTTTCGTAAAATACGAAAGTGACGAGCGCTAGAAAAATCACTGCAACACTGAATACTGAACATCAATTTATTTTAAATGTGTATCGAAATTACACCAATAACTATCCCTCATTACTTTATTACACTTGGTTTTTTTCTGCCCCCAGATCGAGGATTGGGGGGCATATTGTTTTTGTCCTGTCTGTGTGTCTGTTTGTCTGAAACTTAACTTGGATATAAATTTTGAACTATATAAGATAGACTTTTCATACTTGGCAAGTGTATAGGTCAAGAGGAACATAAATATCCAGAAAAATTAGGTCAGGTCAAAGGTCAAGCTCACAGAGGTTAAAAAGTGGCTGTTTTCAAATATTTTACTGTAGAATCCTTATTATTTATCCTATTGAAATGGGGTTTGCTTTATGATATTGCTAATAAAATTATGCAACTGTATTATGCTGACAGATTTCAGGTAGCATTTGCCCAAAGGGGGCAAAATGGAAAAAAAAAGATTTTTGAAATTTTTTGTCAGATCTTGATGTAATGTTTTTCTGTAGGTTTCTTAGAGCATGTTTAAACATATAAATTTAATAACTAAAACCATTTCAAATAAACAAGAGGCCCAAAGGGGCTTCATCGACTTCATCTGTTTCATAATAAAAGGGTTAAATTGGTTGTTTTTATGGTAAAACACAACTTTTGAACTATTAAATATAGACTTTTAATACAAGACTGTAAAAGATAGAGGTGAGGTGTTTATTAGAAAAATGTTCAGCATATCAAGATCTACATACTCTGAAATTTTGAAGAAAATCCAAATGCCTATGAAGAAGTTATTGACTGTTTTTGACCAAAATTTTTTTCTGCAATGCCATATGGGTTATGGGTTGTTGCCCTTTAAATTCTGTTTTCAAATCTTCTTTGGATTACTTTTCTCTTTTAAGTTTTAGAGAAATATTCCCTGCTATCACTTTATTAAAAACAATTATTTGTTATATAATCAAAAGCAAAAAAAAGTGTTTTGTACAAATTTTTTACAATTTTTTGCAAAAATATTTTCATAATCTTTACTTATTTCACATTATAATAATTTTTGTATATAAATGTATATTGTGTTATTCAGTGGTTAATGTTTGCCTACAATTCAAATATCTCTCCCAGATACTTGTATAATAGTATCTTGTCTCCATAGCCTGCATAAACTCTCTATCTGACGGGGCTATGCCATGGTGAGCTTTTGCTATCACTGTGCCTTGGGTCTGTCAGTCGTACACTTTTCATTCAAACATCTTCTTTGAAACCGCTGGGCAATTTGGAACTAAACTTGGTCACAATAGTCCTTAGGTGGTCCCCTTAAAAAAAGTGTCTGGCAAGTCAACATGCCATCCAAGATGGCTGCCAGTTGGATCTTTGTTGAAAATTGGACCCAGTATTCCAAGATCTCTGAAACTACTGGGCCAATTAGAACCAAACTTGGTCACAATGGTTCTTAGGTGGCCCCATTTAAAAAAAATGTCTGGCAAGTCCGTATCATATCAAAGATAACAGCCAGCGGGGAACACAGTTTTAACATTGGACCCTATGGGAAAGCAGTCAAAGATCATCTTCTCTGAAACCACTTAGGCAATTTGAACCAAACTTGGTCACAATAGTCCTTGGGTGGTCCCCTTTAAAAATTGTGTCCGGCAAGTCTGCATGTCATCCAAGATGGCTGCCAGTGGGGAACTTTGTCGAAAATTGGAAATATTGCAAAAATCTCCTCTGAAAATACTGGGCCAATTGGAACCAAAATTAGTCACAATGGTCCTTAGTTGGCCCTTTTAAAAAATGTGTTCGGCAAGTCCACATCATATTCAAGATGGCCGCCAGTGGAGAACATCGTTTTAACATTGGAACCTATAGGGAAATGGAAAATCATTCAAAGATCTCCTCTGAAAATACTAGGCCAATCGGAACCAAAGTGTGGCACAATGTTCGTTAGATGGTCTTCTTCAAGAAGGTGAAAGTCGGTCTGCGCCACATCAAAAATAGCTGCCAATGGGGAACATAAGAAGTTTAATTTTGGACCATATAACATCAATGTCTATCAACAAACTTGAAATTGAGACCCTTAAACGTTTGGATTATTTTTACTTATTGTGTCAGCCATGGCCCAGGTGAGCGGTACAGGCTCTTGAGAGCCTCTTGTTAATGGAATAGCCCTAATTGAAGAATACATTTTCCATGTTATGTCACTACTTCATGTTTCATGAATATATGACATTCATCTGTCACAACTTAATGGTTCATCATTAAATGAGAAACTTGGGTCGGTTATCTCCCTGTACCAAGTTAGTTTTGTATGGTTCAAAGTGGAGATAATTTTAATTAGCATATCAATGGCCTCTGTTGATATTTAAATTGTAATTATATTCACTTTAAAAATATATAACTAACTTGGTTCAGGGAGTTAACCGACCGACGTTTCTCATTATCATCATTACATCACCATTTTTGAGGGGAGACTTATTGATTTTGTCATTTCTGTCAGTTGCCAGTTTGTGGCCCATCTGTCTCAAAATTTTGTGAACTATTTCTCTTATATGTTTGATCCAATTGCAACCAGACTCTACAGGATTGCTTATCATTATGATATAGTTGTGCATATCCCTTTTAAGCATGCTCGCCCAATTTGTTCACAAAGTTTTTTTGTGGAAAAATTTGAATCTGGTTTTGTCTTCATAACATTTTTCATTTTGCTTTGTTTCCTTTTTTGTTACTTTTTTTGCAGATTTCACCCCAAAAAGGTCAAGCCTCTGAAACAAGTCATTCTGTTATACAGGTGCCAAGGAAAGAGTCCAAAGGTCCACAACAAAACAGTGTACAAGTCACTACTGCCAGACAGCCTGAGAGTGGTATGAATCATTATGGGCTTAAAATTTACTTTTAATACATAGATTTTGAGTTTATTTGGAGATAATCTATACCTAAAGAACTGTTGACGGTAGATTCTTTGGCTGATTTGATTATAAATAGTATAAACCATATAAACTGTATAATGAATACTGCAGATTTATGAAATGATCATAATTGGTGAAGTTTGTCAATGTATCAGGCATCATCAATTACATAGATATTGGAAACAAATAGCAATTGATACATTTGTTAAGTGCTTTTGAATGTTAAATATTTGAATTTTTTGGTCTCACCATCAATAAAGGTTACCAAAAGAAACATTTTGCGCAGGAACACTTAATTTGGTCAAGAGGTAGTAAAAATCAAGTGCTGTTTGACAGTTACAAAATAATTTGACCTTGACCTTTGTTTTATAGTCTAGTGACCATTTTAAGGGTTTTCTTTATTAGATCAGTTTCTCAGTAAATGTAAGTGCTATAGGTCATTGATATTTGATATATATGTTGAGCTTAAATAGTACATGACTGTTTGACATAAGGCTTTTGACCTTGGCCTCAATTTCATGGTGTATAGTGAACACATAAAACTTCTATGACTAGGTCAGTTTCTCCTCAACTGTAATTGACAGATTGATGAAATGTATGTCATAGGTTTCCCTCATGACTTGGAAATCGGGGAAAGACCAGGAATTTTGTTTCAGGTTTTACTGGTTGGGAAAAGGCCTTTAGGTTAAAACTTCTAAAACTAAAAAAAAAATCTTTAAAAAGCCATGAAAAATTGAAAAACAGAAGTTCCAATAAAAGATCACAATATTTCAACCACAGTAATTTTCGTATCAGCAAAATGATTTACCTGGACAAATTAAAAAGGGGCAACTTATAACTGTATTTGTATCGAATTACAATGATTTGAATGCTTGATCATCAGATCGTATTCAAAACATTGAGTAAAGAGGATCTAGAAAATTGTAAAAATGACCTGGAAAAAACTTGAAAACCCTTGAATGTTTATGTATAGATCATTGTCTCACCAATTGTATTGGAAAGTTAATAATGCTTGAATAAGGTTTGATTTCGGATGGTACATGGCTCACTGTCATTTGGCTTTAGGCCTTGACCTTTATTTCATTCTCCAGTGATTATTTAAAACTTTAATGACAAAGTCAGTTTCTCATTTATTTGATATTTGTATTTCACAGGTTTGATTAAATATGATATGTCTATTTGTATGAATGGTACATGACATTTTATTATATGGATGTTGATCTAGACCTTTGGTTCAGTTGCAATTGCTTTTTTGCATGGCTAGTGTCTCAGTTACTATATTTGGAAGGTGTTCTATGAGATGTGGTCTTTTATTTAGTAAATTAGAGTCTGTACTTTCTTTTCTGATCTTGACTTCAGTTGTGCATTTCAGTTACCATATGAAGTGTTTTGAACAGATTTGTTTCACAAGTATTTTCAGTGTTGGGTCCAAAACATGTCTACATGTTTTCATATAGACAAATATTTTTGAAACTGAGCTTTACCAGACGATACTTAGTACAACACAAGCACACACACAAATATTTTACCAACAAATGATTTTTAAATGAAAATGGTTATAAGGTTGAATGATGATTAAGTTTTACAAAAAATCTACAGGAAAAAGGTAACCATGATTAAAAATACACAATTAAAAATTTTATTATACCCCCCACTTGAAAAGTCGGTTACACCTGAGGGTACCCATCTCTTATCCGCTACTCCTCCTGAACCATTGAACAGAATTTCATGAAACTTTAACACAGTCTTTATGACATAATGTAGATGTGCACCTCCTATTTCAGAATTAGATTTGATTGATTTTGGGGTTTCCCATAGCAAAACATAGACTTAGCCATTACATTACAAGGGGTACCCATCTCTTATCCGCTACTCCTCCTGAACCAGTGAACAGATTTTCATGAAACTTTTACACAGTCTTTATTACATAAAGTAGATGCGCACCTCCTATTTCAGAATTTGATTTGATTGATTTTTGGGGTTTCCCATAGCAAAACATGGACTAAGCCATTACATTACAAGGGGGTACCCATCTCTTATCCGCTACTCCTCCTGAACCACTGAATAGATTTTGATGAAACTTTAACACAGTCTTTATGACATAATGTAGATGNGCACCTCCTATTTCAGAATTTGATTTGATTGATTTTTGGGGTTTCCCATAGCGAAACATGGACTAAGCCATTAAATTACAAGGGGGTACCCATCTCTTATCAGCTACTCCTCCTGAACCACTGAATAGATTTTGATGAAACTTTAGCACAGTGTTCATATGACATAATGTAGATATGTACGTTCTATTTCAGAATTTGATTTGATTGATTTTATAATTTCTGGAATCAAATGGGGTTGTGGGGGGTATTTATTAGTGAGCTTTGTTCACAGTTTTTTCTAGTTTATGGCTGAATTCAGGCATGCAACTTAGAAGTTGACTAAAAAAAATGATGTATCTATGCTCTGGTAACTACCAAGACACTGATACCAACTAGTTGAGTGGAGTCATAGGTCTCACACTCAAGTAATATAGAATGAATCAGATGTATCATATTCCTGCAATATACAGGATTCCTACAGGTACCGGGAAAATGGGAGAAAGGCGGGAATATGGATTTGGTAATTCACTGTCAGGTGAAAAGCTTTAAAATTAGGAAAATCAGGGAACAAGTCTTGAATTTTGTATCGGTTGAGGCAGTAAACAAACCATGTCTGGTTCCCTTATATATTGTATTAGCTGTTTGTATTTAAACCAGAAACAAGTAGATCTTTTTTGTGCTTTGGGTAATGGTATTTTATCTTTCGGTAAGCAAATAACAGAAATATATTGAGGAAATGGGGCTTTGGTATAACACCACTAATTCAGTCTCCCTTAGACTCTAATGTTAAATTACACATGTTTCAAACTTTATTAGAAAAGGTGGTGTTAACGAAAACAGCATGAAGCAAAAATCGGAAGGAATGAGATGTAACATCCATACCAGCCAAGTCTAATTCAATATTTTTACTGATTCTGGAAGGAAAATATGTCCTTCTTTGATTTCACAATTCCACAATTGCCTTTATCAGTCAGGGGTGCAACTTAAATAAGTTATCACCAAAATCACTTAAATGAGTTACTTTGAACTACTGACTTTTTTAAAATAACTTATACCAGTTATGAAGCAATAACCTATATGAGTTACTGTTTTGTTAATCAAGGGACATTACTCTGTTGATAACTTCATTCAGTTATTGAAGTCTTTTTTACATTATATTCAGTTTTGTTGAAATTCTTACTTATTGGTCATAGTTAAGTCTATTATTACACATGTATTAAGTAGTTCAAATTGACCTCAATCTAATGATGGCCTGTCTAATTGATTTTGATGAACCATTTCAAAGATAATTGAGATTTAATTTCCCAAGGGTTCAATCTTTATGGGGGTTGGTTGCATGTGTTTCCTCTCTTTGCGCATTTATAATTGATAGGTAATTACACAGTTAAGATTCCAAACCATATGGGAAAAACTATGGTTTGTTTGAGAAAAATCTTTATCATAAAGAAATTTGTAATCCAAGTTGGACATTTTCAAGAAATCAACATTTGATAACTTAAATAAGTTATTGCTGAAAATACATGATCACTCAATTCAGTTCCCAAAAGTACTTCATTTGATAACTTGAATATGTTATACCCTTGACTGTTTATTGTATGTTTAAAAAACTTCAAAAGTTATTATACCCCCGCTCCATAGGAGAGGGGGGTATACTGTTTTACCCTTGTTGGTCCGTCTGTCCGTTTGTCCGTCCGTCCGTCCATCTGTCTGTCTGTCCGTCCGTCCGTCCGGAACATCTTTTGTCAAGGATTTCTCAGCTTGTGTATATACATGTAGTAATGATTTGATATTTGGTCTGAAGCTTAAGTATGATGAGTTGTACCATGTCTCCCCTTTTCAAGTCCATAACTTATCTATTTTCTGTTAGACGATAACTTTGATTTTTTCCCATTATTGCTATATATTGAAATTTTTTGTCCAGGAATTCTCAGCTTGTGTATTTAGTAATGATTTGATATTTGGTCTGAAGCTTTAGTATGATGAGTTGTATTGTGTCTCCCTGTTTCAAGTCCGTAACTCATCTGCTTCCTGTTTGACAATAACTTTGATTTTTTTTCCATTATAGCCATATATTGAAATTTTT
>MJUU01012263.1:0-12371 GCA_002080025.1 Modiolus philippinarum | reverse complement strand
TGGACATTGTTAAAAGGACCCATGCTTATGATCTGCATCACTGTTGCCTCAATGAATACAAAACAGGCAATCAAATGATATGCAAATATGCTTTCGCGCTTGGAATATCAAAATATAAAACACGACAAACACGCTGATATTATATAGTTTATTTTTTGTTTGCAATCAAATATAATTGTTTCTTTTAAGTTGGCATTTTGATTTATCATGAAACATATTATTATTCATCTTATGAAGCAGTGATATTTTGTAATTTCTGTGCCGACTCAAGCTATTTCTGAATTTTTCCGTGTCATTATTCTAAAACTGGAACCAGAAAAGGTCTTTAAACCCTAAATGATACCATAGACTGCTTTTACTCGGATGAATATTATGAAGCTGTTTTTATGTTAACTTCTGAAATTAACATAACATGTCCGAATGAAGATTGTATGGTCTTCATAACGTGGTGCATATATTTTTTTTCAATCTTTACTTTTTCCCTCGAGTTGATATTTGTTTGATTTCACAACTGCGGATTCAGCCTGCAAAAAGGAACGGTATTCAAATAAGTTTGCAGAAAAAGGAGTTCCAGACCATTCTTTACACATTTTTTGGTCAGCTTTGTCAGCCTAAAATGTGCACCTTGTTAAATTCTTCAAGAAAAAAGGGAGTTCCAACCCCCTTTTAATTTGTATCCGTCAATGTAACATGTTGTTAAGCTAGGTTATGTCCTCTTTAGATTGTGAAGGAATGCACATTGAAATTAATCAAATAATGTGAATCAAGACTTTTACACACTCTTTCTTGAGGTAAATGAGAAAAAGGCGATGATACATACACAAAAATGGATGCAGTACTTTTTTACATACGTTTGCCGATGTAGTAATGACTATTCAATAAGCACTCGTGTATTAAAAAGATAGAAACAATGGTCACCAATACTTCCCCTGCTATGATCCTCTAATTTTAAAATTATCTCGCTCGAACTTTTGTTCGACTGCATTTGAAGTTTGTATATACATGTATATTGGATTAAAAGAGAAACGTTTGATTTTTTTTATAGTTTTATATTTTTTACTTAAGGTGGTACGAGGGTCTAAAATCTTTCAGATAGACTTTTCTGATATTTTCAACATTTGCCCTTTGTAATTAGAGCATACAAAAATTAAAATTAAAATTTGTGGTCACCAGCCATTTAAGAATGAAATAAGTCATGTAAAAATCTGCTATTTTGGTTAAAACAATAGGGAATATTAGCGAATTTTAACAAAATTTTTATTTATTTAGTTACATCAGAAAGAATGTTTTAAAACTTGATGAATTATTAGCTAATTTACTGTCCTTCGGGCTAATATAGTGATCATGATTTCCGTTCGTTCGTCCGTCCTTTCTGTCTGCATTTATTCTGTGTACATTTTTGTGGCGAAAGCTCCTCCTAGATCACTTGATGAAATTCACTGCAACTTTAACCGAATGTTCAGTGGAAGTTGCTATTGTACACCTGCTAACCAAAAAAAAAATTATTATTTTTTTTATCTGGAATCAAATATATTGGTGAGCTTTGATCAAAGTTTTTCTAGTTTATTTTTTGCTTGGGATCTTCCAGATAGGTGTTATTTTTTCATTACTTCATTTTTTTCAGTTCAACAGAAAGTTTTTATTAACTTAAACAATTGTCAAGTGGACTAATACAGAAAAAGCCTCTTGACATTTCTGTTTCTCTCCCTCTTTGCATAAACTCTAAATACCCAGACCCGACTATATCTAGAAATACGAAACGATGGCTACGTAAAGCTGTAATATTTAATCTAAGTACACCAGGACTTAGGCAACACAGAAACTTGCAATGAGTGAACTACATAGCAATATTAAACTTTTTTATAATTGAGTGCTAGAATTGTACATAAGTGTAATTACAAAGATTAAATATTACAGCTTTACGTAGGCATCGTTTCATATTTCTAGATAGAGTCGGGGTCTGGATATTTAGAGTTCTTGGAATTGAGTAAAACACGATAAATCAATGATACTTTACATATTTTAAGAATTAAAAATGCAGTATTATTATTATTTTTTTTTTTGCCTACTATAAGTATTGAGAAAAAGTGTTTACTTAAGCAACATTAATAATATGTAAATACAAAATTTCAAGAGATTTTAAGGAGTCTGGGTGGCCGAATGGTTGAGGTATTTCTACTACCTATACAACCACTGTAGTCTATCACCACCGCGGTGTGAGTTCGCGCCCCGCTTTGTACATTCCAAAAAGTTTGCACTCGACTTACAATCGTAAGTGATAAGTATGTCAATTACCTGCCATGGTCGTTGGTTCTCTCCGGGCACTACGGCTTCCTCCACCACTAAAACTGACCGTCATGAAATAGCTGAAATACTGCTGAAGTGACATTAAACCCAATATAAATCAATCAATCAATCAAGAGATTAATGTAGGTACGCTATTTTATACAGAGAAACCATGAAATTTTTCTTGGAAATATAGTCTCTTTAGATTAAACATTGATTTGACCTTCAGAAAATTATTTTGTTGGAAAAGCTTTCTAACAGTTGCATAAATTTATTCTCATTTGGAATGGTTGCAAAAAGAGTTCTCTAGGGGAAGTCATGCCTGTGATTGAAAAACAATTCTCAGTATTTATCATTTATCATCACAGAAAAAAAGATAACACCACTAAACCCCGTTAATTACCATATTCTATCCACTTTTTGTATAGTTAAATTTAAAAATTTTTAAATGCTCGACAAGCATCGCATTTAAAATTTTAAAATTTAACTATCTCTAGTGGATAATATATGGTAATAAACAGAATCTTGTGGTGTAATATATAAAGATTAAAACATGCCCTTTTCAATATCGGCCCTGGTACCATCCCGAGACTGTCATATATGCCTCGGAGCGTTAGTCGAGGGATGATATGGGTCGAAGGATGATACCATCCGCCCTCGACTAACGCCCCGAGGCATATATGACAGTCTCGGGATGATACCAGGGCCGATATTGAAAACGGCATGTTATAATCTATATATATTACACCACAAGATTCTGTTCATTACCATATATTATCCACTAGAGATAGTTAAATTTTAAAATTCTAATTGCGATGCTTGTCGAGCATGTAAAAATTTTTCAATTTAACTATACAAAAAGTGGATAGAATATGGTAATTAACAGGGTTTAGTGGTGTTATCTTTTTTTTCTGTGATGATAAATGATAAATACATTAATCTCTTGATTGATTGATTGATTGATTGATTGATTGATTTATATTGGGTTTAACGTCACTTCAGCCCGAGGGAAAACTATTTTTTAAGGGTGAGGCTTGTTTAGGATATATTGGAATACGGGACATTTGCAACTTTTGTTAATGAAAAGTACTGGGATATGGGATATTTTGACTATGGAAACGGGATATTTCAATAATTAATGGGATATATTCAATTTTCAAAGGGATATTTCTGTCCATACTTACTGGGATACGGGATATTGGGACCCCCCCCCCCCCCCCAACAAGCCTTAAGGGTTGACCACCCTGATGTTCACCACGTACGAGAGCAATATATACCGAAACTAAAATATAACAGACGTGATATAACTTTTAAAATTATAGTATGAAAATTAACTGTTTCGAAATAGGAAATTATTGTTCAAAAGAAAAGTTGTTGCCATGTTGAAATCTTGTATACGATTTCAAATCTTTCTATATGTATATTATAAAAGCTATCAAAATGTGGCTAATAAAAACTTGAGAATGGAAATACAATTGACTTCTGAAAATACAACAAAACAACCGCCGTCACGTCACAGTTAGGAGTGCGACTATGCACATGACATGATTTAAGCAAATACCGTGTATATTCTATAACTTAAAAAAATAAACATTAATAATGGGAGTTTTGCTGTACATCAAATTCCATTGATTATCATCTTGTTCTTGGAAAGAATTTGGACATATAACAATTCAAATCTTAGGCTGAGTATATACTGGTGTATTGTATATATAGTATCTGTAGTGACTGGGCTATTTAGCTATGTGTGTTAGCTAGGTTTTTGTTGGTACTGCAACTAGTCCACTAACAAGTTATACATAGAAAAGCATTCCTCTTGTCCTCTCAGTATTTTAACTACAGATTTTTTGTTTTTGTTTTTGTTTTGTTCTGTTTTGTTTTTAGTTATTGCTGTTTATTTACCTTTTCGTTTATTTTTATTTTATTTTGATGTGGAGCTTTCTTGATTTTCAACTGAACATATCGTGCATTTGGTTCGCGGTTGCAACACTTTGTTGTGAATCTATCGTCCCAGTTTAGATTAATTGTGTAGACGTAGTCGTGACGACAAATTGTTTTCGGTCTGTTTCTTTGTTATTACTACAAATCATGTCACCAATCCGTTGATGGCGAATACGTAGTGGCAGAAGCAGTAGAAGAAAGTGAGAGAGTAGGAGTGTTATAAATGTTTCAATATAAGTAGTACTTAAGCGAGTATAGTGTGCAAAAACGATGTCGAACCTAAGTATCATCTAAAATTTGAAAAGATTTGTTGCGTTCATATACGATAATCATTAAAATTCGTTTAATATGTGTTTTAGAATACAAATCAGCAAGAGCATATGCCCTTCAAACTATCCATTGTGCCTTCTCAACGATCGCATTTGTTTTCCCCGAACACTAATCAACCAGAGCAGTTGCACTAAAATTCTATCGCATATGTACTTCACAGCTGTCGCTCTAGAATGGACTGACAGCAATGATCTCGTCCAGGAGCAAAACATAATGACTTGGTACTAAACAGCGTGTATTCACATACCAAGGGTATCTTATTACATAAAATTTATATGCCAGTTACTGATATTATGTTCATAAATTATGATTTTAGCATTTGTATAACGAGACTAATTTCATGAAAGTTTGCATAAAAGAAACAAGGAAGAAGCCATTCCTGTAAATTCCACACTTGATGTCAAGTGTATCCCAGTTCTTAAAAAGCAAAATGAACAGAAAATCCTTCCATTCCGGCTTAAATTCAACATTTCGTGTGTTTATTTCGTCTAATCTTCCCACAATGCATTATAAAACACAAATCAACTATAACAAATGCACTTCTCAAACGTTTTACCGTAGCGCACTTTCAATACATTGATTATTGTAAAAATAGATCAGTATTTGAGTCAGTTGTCGCAAATAAAGCCCTTACAGTTCACATAATCACAAACTGCAATATATTAAAACGAGACCTATTGCTTCGCATGTATCATAAGGTAAAATAATTGAACAGACAAGTAATTCATCAAATTTGGTAAAAACAGATATGACACCAATCATAAAATTGAAATGAGATCAAATAAAAGATGTACATAATAATCCAAATCGGTGGCTCAAATCATATATAAAGCATACTTAATTCCCGGAATTTTATTTTAATAAAACTAAGTAAATATATCTCTTAAAATGTTTGTTAGGGTGTTGAGAGAAGTAGTTACCCTGTCAAAGTGACATTCAGACAATAGTTTGAGAATATGTTGAAAGTAGCCTAATATATCTTAAATTCAAACAAATGTCGAGGAAATGCATGCTTTTTGATGTGAATCTCACAGACTGAGAGCAAGAAAATTGTGCCCAATTAAACAAATTGAAATGAATGACTCGCGTTTTAATTATATTCGCCCTTCCGAAAACAATTCATGATTAAATTTGAGTTTGAGAGAAGATTCTAATAGAAATGTACACTGGCTTTTTGCAAATAAATGCCAGTTTCAAGCGCTTTCATACGACGAAATTCTCAACATTTTTTTTAAAGTTCTTTATTTGAACGAGAGATACATTTCCTTTAATGTTTTTAAATCTGTTTACAGTTCGTTTTAATGTTTGTACCTTAGTTAAGTTGGGTAATAACAAAACTACCGAACAGAGTAATCAGGAGCCATCACTCAAAAAGACAATTCAGGTGGACCGCAATAGTCCTGACTTGGTATTTCAGAAGAAACGGTGGGTAAAACCAGTTTCAAGGCGCGCCAAACAATAATTATCCCAGTACTAAGTTAAAAAGAATCTTGAATCAGAGTTGGAATTGATATTTGTTAAATAACCTATTTTATGATCGTATGAGACGGATTTTTTTAAGTCTTGATTAATAAAGGGGCCAAGGAGATGGATGTGTCTAAAAAGAAAGTCTGTATAATTTGTTCTAGCTCTCGCATAACGAATCAACTGTGAAACATACACCTAATAAGCCGGAGAAGCTGGATTATTTCTGTCCCTGTTAGGGAAATTGATAATTTTAAATCAAAATCGTTGCTTCTGTCGTTGATTTTTGTACTGAGATGACCATTTTCGTCACATTCGAGACGTAAGCCCCCCCTTTTCCAAATAAAAAAAGGTGTAGATCTAGTGGTTCTTTCATATCTTTTATCTCTAGTTCTGGTGGATATATTAATGGGATCTGTTTAGCAAAAAACGCAATATTGATGGAAAGAGTATCATCAATATATCCATATTGAGATTGAAGGATTTAGAATCTTTTATTTTATGATCTTGAAGAAATTCAGTCTCGTAAGAATAAAGAAATAAATCTGCAAGTAGAGGATCACAATGAGTGTCCATTGGTATGCCAATTTGCAGTTGATTAATAGCATATTAAGAAAGCTTAGATATTCAGAATCTAATCTTCAACCGTCCTCAATATATATTTTGTTCTCTCTTTGCTCGTACATAAATTTAATTTTATTTTTAAATTAATCATTTCAAGATCTAAATTGAAAGACTTAAGGGTTATCTGCAAAACATACATTGCTTGCAAATGTCTGTTATTGGATGATTTTTGCGTTTCATGAAGATCTTTTTTGGTTCATTGTTCTCTATTAGTTTTACATATATCCGGTTAATTTGATCTGCATTTGTCGAAATGGCCTTATAGAGAAACCGAATTCAGTCACTTCAGTATTTTACAAACATCACAAACACAAACGGGAACATCATGACAAAAAATAAAGGCGAAGATGCTATCGGAAATTATTTATTTTGCAGAATATGTTTCTCACGTCTTAATTTTATTACTACAAAACAAATCAAATAAGCTCAGTTAAACGTGTCAAGGTTTTTGTACGACTGCTGATCAGCCTTTCTTCACAGTTATGACAGTTAATCACGAAAATAACGCCATTTGTTTTCCTGAAAAATATTGATTTAATTTAATTCTATCATTACAACACGTATTGTTATCACAAAAATACTATCATTTGTGTTTCTAAAATGAGTTCTTATTGATTTAATTGTTGATCTTGTTGCAGACTATCTTTGTTGTACAAAGATCCTACAACGCCTCTGTTTATCTTGATTTCGAAAAGCAGTTGACACCAACCCTGTTCTAGGCTTCTTTTGGGTCATCTCCAATGTTGTTTCATGGAACCTGCATGAAAATTGTGAGACTTTAACTTACTATGAGATATGAGAAAAGCCCATTATTGGAGGTCTCATGGTGACTTCAAGGTGAAAAATAAAAAATCGATGTTCAATTGCATTGTTTCATCGCGTGTTTGTAGAGTGCGTTAACGGTATGATTTATATTCCTGGGGTAAATCTACTGGAAAATGTCTGTTTTCAAAACAGGAAAGATCGTTATGATATTTTAAATCACGAGCAGTTGTAAATCTTTTATTGTGATAAAACTTGCAAAAACTCAACATAACTCAACATAACATTAATTAATAATTTCGGTTTATGTTTACACTTGTGTTGAATTATCATGTAATGAAGAAGATTCGGATCTACTTAAATATATCTTTATCTATATAGTCACTGTTTCCTTTAAGCTCATTAATACCCAAATGCCTATTAAGATATCTTCTCGAATTACTGTTATATGTACAAATTTTTGCTCATGTGCATTTATTGGTAATATATTGTACTTCACGCAGTTTAACGGAAATTAAATCACAATAATGCAATGTTTGGTGCATGTTGGTGATGCTTGTTCTATTTCGAAAGAAATTTACAACGGACAAGTTAACCGATTTTGCTCTTTTCAAGTGCTTTGAAATAAGCATGCAGGCGATCGCAATTGGATCTTTTAGTTTTGGGAACTTTTAAACCTTAATTGTTGCAATCGATTGCAATCAATTCAAAAACGATTCAATGAATCAATTTTAATTTTGATCGATCGCATCTAGTTGTAATTTGATCTGTTTGTCCTATATTTATTAATATTGATAACGTTAATAAAAAACTTATTGTTTATATTGTTTTGCGAAGGATGTAATTGTAAAATAGCAAAATCGAGAGGCTTAATTCGACCTTGTACAGTATAATTTCTCTTCGTGATGTCATAATTGTCTGAAAGTTTGCAAGGTATGAAAATGTTTTTCCTCTTCCTCTCTAGTTTGTTTTTCTGTCGAAAAAAAGTTCATTCTTTGGATACTTAGTGAAATCAATCTCTATTAATTGCTCCCTATCATAACTCATTATCTTTCAACTCGGATTACACATATAATCAATGTATTCAACAAATAGAAAGACAGAAACATACAAAATGTGGCTAGAAATTTTTGTAATTATATGCATTCTAAAAGTTTGAAGAAAAAAACACGGTCACCTTTTAGTCATTCTGGATTTTTTTTTCGAATAAACTGAATTACTGAAGGAATGAAAAATCCGTATCTTTTGGAAGATAGCTTCACTCAAATTTATTTGCATTACAAACTCATTACTAATGTAGCTGTGATGGATTCTTAGACATTTGAACACGATTTCCCAATTTCTTGTATCAATAAATAGCTCCAACAGAGCAATAAGGAATATAACCTGTAACCTCTGGTACGTAAGAATACAAACCCAATCTAGGATTTTATATCATGCCTATTTTTTTAATGCATATATCAATTCATTTGCAAACAGCTAGGATCGGTTATAATTAGAAGTATATATAACTACTTTATCAAGGCCTCTATTGTTGTCTCGCACTATTACACTGACGAAAAAAACATTGATAACTCAAAAAGGTCGTTTTCCTCTTAAACAGTCATAATGAAATACTTAGAGGACCGTTGGGTCAAATGTATACATATACAATACTTTTGCAATTTTAACAACTCATGTCTCTGTACTGCAGATCAAATCAAACTATGAACCGATATATACTGTAAAACAAATCAACCAATAGGATGTAATTGAAAAGCAAGAATCAGCTTAGTACGGAGAGCTCTATGTATTCCATGGGAAGATTATCCTTCCGATCAAACTAAAGTTTCTCAAATTTTTATATTGCAAGTTTCCATATAAAATCGGTTTTCTGTAGTACTGAAGTACTTAGGGACCGACCATTTAACTTGAAAAAAGGGGGGAGTTATTGTTTTTCCTAGACAGAAATTTATTGTATCGACAAAATATTATTTTCGAAATTAGCACTATTTTTTGTTGCAGAAAGCCTCCTTTAGAAATTTTTTTTATCATTTTTGCTGCCGAAATATTTTTTCTCATAAAATCAGAATCAAAATTGAAAAAAAAAAAACATTGTCCCCCCCCCCCTCTTCAATTTAATGGTCGGTCCCTACATACTGGAATGGTGAATACCCTCAGTGACTAACAGTCAGCCAGCAGTAGTGTTCTTTACAGAATAAAAACAGCAAACGCGATGAAATTAAATTAATCTGGTTTCATGACAGCATATATGCATGTATATTTAAGTTGTATAAACATTTTGTTACCTACTTGCCAACACATTTTGATTTAAGGTGTCTCAGTGGTATTATTCCGCCATTTTTGTCTAATAATTGTTCATTTAGGTTTTATTCATTAAGAATTTTAACAAAATAGTTATTTGAAATAAAAAGAACATTCAAATGTATTTAAAATTTATATTTCTAATCATTTTTATAACATTTTCATTACAAAAACGTGAGTTAAAACATATGAGCTTTAAATCTGTTGCTGGATTTACAGAACATAGAAATTATTCAAGGGAGATAATTTGATAAAATATTTTAACAAAGATATCACTAGAGAAATTAACATTTTGCAATTTTTCTCTCTTATTTCAACGGTGACCCCTAATTTTTATTTTTTAAATGTAAACTACATAATGATAATTAAACACATGCAAAGTATGAGAAAATTCTATAATAGATTTTTCAAACTATCCTCTCATATGATCATTTTCCCTATCATTTCTATGTAAAATCCTGAAATTTTCAATTTCAGATTTTGCGCTTAAATGCACGGTGACCCCCAAATTATATTTTACATTTTGAACAATAATACAATTATGTTTCTACACAGAAAATTTTACTAAATTCTATAATAGGAAATTAATACCCTGCAGACACCTTAAGCAATCAAAAACTAATATGTTTATTATTTTACTGCTGGTTGTTATAATCAGTTTGCAGGAGAAAAGAAATATTAATTATAACTAAGTAATAGCTTTGCCGCGTAGTTTTGAATTGGGATTCTGAAGGGGTTCTCTTTTATGTCTCTTGCGTTTGCTTTTTTTTTTACTATTTGGTGTTCTAGTGATTTCATACATGACTGCTGCACATCCCGACTTATAAATAATATTAATTTTATGATTTCTACATAACAAATACGAAAATGTAGTACTTGTGATCGTCAAAATTATCGTTATTTAAACCAATTAAAGGATATAGAGTAAATTCACACTATACAAAGATTCTTCAATAACATTGAAAAACATAGCAGCTAAACAAAGCTTTTATTATTGTATTTCATCTTAGAGCCAACCTGAGGGTATCAAAAATGTGCTTTGCTCATACTTTATAGTTAGTAAGTTCAAGACTGCCCCTAGAGTTGGCTCTAAAGTGCATTGATGAAGAGAATGTTACAAAAGAATGATCATACGTATTTGCATTTGTATAACAATCACGAATAGCTTAATACCCTTTCCAAAGCACCTGATATCAGTTTTAGTTTTGATCTGAGTTCTAAATGTTAGTACTATAGTTTTTCATTTTCATTTTGGTAATGCTTTTCGTAGTTTCTGGATATCTAGTGTCTTTTTTTCTATTTTCGCCATGCAATGTCTTTTTTCCTTCGGTATTCTTTTGCATTAGTCCAACATGGAGATTGAAAGCCCCTAGACAGTACCTCAATTCAAATATAGGAGCATGGACATACCGACAATAATATGATATTTATAATATATAGATTACAAAAATAACACCACAAATGCATTATATGTAAGCTTGTGTGATACGTACCGAGCAGTTATTTAATTAACAATGAAGGGATATGGATAAGTCTTCTTACACGGAGGCTGTTGTTATGTGCAATTTGTAGAGTGTAATGTGAAAAAAGTTTGCTAGAATAATGACCCCTAAGTGATTTCACAGTCTTTATTGTGGCGTAAATAGTATTTGATAACGGTGATAATAGACATTTGACCTGTTTCAGATATGAGTGGATGTAAGTGGGATTTTCCTCTGCGCCCTTAAGGAGGCTCACTCCTGATGTTGTTTATATCAAGGATTTCTTCAAATCTTTTTGAATTGATTTAGCATTGTAGACAAAATGAAATGGTACACAATGTAGGAAGAAACCCATAGATACGTGTGCTTTTAACGGAGATATTGAAAATATTGGCAGGAAATGGAATTCTCTGGATTTTACCTTAACACCAGTACTATTTTTTCTCTAAAAACAAGGAAGTTATACCAAGGATTTTATGAAAACTTGTCATGTGTCTTAATTTGACCTAAAGAAGACATTCATGAAATAAAAAGAGTGAGTTCGTGTACAAAATTATTTAAGCCATTGAACTGGAGAAACCAAAGGAGTTCCGAAATTTGACACAAAGTCTAAAATGTGACGAGTGAGCCTCCTTCATTTTTTTAGGCTATCACTAACTATGAAACAACTGAACATGGCTAAATAGACAAAGTAATGACATTGTGGAAACGTATAAAAAATCCGATGGTATTATTGTGGCCGTTTTCAATTTGCACTCGAATCGAATCGAATCTGGATCGGCCCTTGTACCAGAAGTACAGACCTAAATATTTGCAGTGTCGCAGTGCGCCTTTAGTTGTGTGTTTTTAATGCATTGTTTGTCTGTTTTTATTTTCTTATTTATGATTTTGTTTTTATGTTTATTTCATTGATCATTTTTTAAATTTTTTAATGCCACCCCTCTCTCTCTCTTACAAATTTCCATTTTTTAGACTGCCCAATTAAGAGATATCAATGATCGTCTGCCATACTTTTAATCTACTGAAAATCTTGGTGGTTTGTCGTAGATAAAAATCAAATAGTATCTACTGGAGCCCGTAAGTATATAGCAGCTCTTATAAAAATTCAATCATCTTATTGTTCAAAATCTAAGCCAACTTTTTAAAACAATTCCGCTAACTTGATATGTAACTCAGCTA
>MJUU01012259.1:65535-114326 GCA_002080025.1 Modiolus philippinarum | reverse complement strand
CAAAACTACGATGGAGGGAGTTAATCCTTTGGTTTTAGAATTTACATAAATTTAGAGAATAGTTATTGAACAAAGTGTACACATGAGATATTATCTCATGTACAAGTACACCATATCTAAGAAAAATAAAGAGCATACATCTACACCACGGGGAATTGTTTTACCGACTCCACACTGCAATAAAAGACAAACTCCTGTATTAAATATTTTACGAAAGGATATGGAGTAAATGAACATGAGATGTCCGAATATGGCTTTTTTGCTTTTAACTCTAATACCATTGAAGATACAAAGATATTTTCAACACAAAAAATGTTCGGGACATTGTTACCTTCAAAATGACGTCAAGGTCACAGTCAAAATTTTTTATACAACGTTATGAATCAATAAATTAATTTTCAAGCTTAGAATCTTGATCTTATCAAGAAATCATTAATGAAAACATTATGATGCAACTTCCGGGAAAGGCCTATCAATTGTTCTTCTAACAATTGACATACTAGTTTTTATAATTATTATTCAAATTATCACGCTGAACGTGAAGTTTGGATGGATTTATTTGAAATTAAAAAAATACAGTCTATTCAAAAGATAAATCTTGACTTGTCCGTGAAAAGGGGGGTATAAACTTCAAAATACTGTTTTTAAATCTACTTAAGTGTTATTCTTTATTTCCTTTTAAATACGGTAAAACAAATTTTAATCGGTTTTATGTTTTTATATCGTATAACATACAAACATGATTACAGATATTGTTTACGGAAGCAACTTGGCCTACCTATGGTCGCTTTAGTAAGACATGTAATATATTGTTAAAATTGTTAAAATTCCGCTATATATTTTCTAAGGAAGCTCCTTCCGTGATACTTTGTATTGCTTAAAATTATATATATATATATATATATATATATATATATCGATTTATTTAACATTAATAACAGTGGTAGAAGTCGAGGAATTTTTCATATAAACATGATTACTCACAAATCTATTTTTGTCTAGAATACACGATAAAATATTTGTAATACACATAAAAGAAAAGAAACTTAACAAGTCATCGAAATAAAGGAAAATATTAATTAAAATGACCACCTGATTGCTCCACCATACTCTACCATGTCTACCACTTAGAACGCTACGTAATGACGGACATTATATGTGATCCATCGTACAGTTATATTTAAACAATTAAAATAGATTAATTTGTTAAATGGTCACGTAGATTAATTAATAAAATGGTCACTTAAATTAATCAATTAAGTCGTCATTTAGAGTAATGTGTACATGGCTAATTATACACAACTTTATAAGTATAATGACCACTTGACCCTTGTCAAATTTGACTCCGCCAGACTTTTAACATTGGCCCTATGGGAAGACTAGCGACTAGTCTAACAGGGATGACTACTAACATATCTGTTCAAACCAATTATTTGAGGTCCTCGTCCTGCATAAAACGTTGACAGATTTAGCGAATATTTCCTGAATTTTTTTCTCTACATAAGAGGCAACTTAATAGGCCATTTACATTGATGAGACGTCATTTATATTTCCTGGGCTACCTTTTTTGAACAAATGCAACCAGATTAATAAATGAAAATGCATCTGTAAATTTGTATTAATTTTATTGGCTCAGTTAAATAAATATTGGTGTAGAGAAGCAGCCCACAAAAATATGCCAAATCTGTCAAAGTTTTGTGTGGAAGGACATGGATCTCAAACATTTGACTTGCTAAGATGTCTCACAAACTATAATCACCATTTTTCATATTAATAAAATGGATACATGTAGAAACATAAAATTGGGCACAATTATCGTCAAAAGATTCGTTGGCACGCGTGGCGCTCAAATTAATCCCACATTCAGGTATAAGGTCTCTTGAACTGGACTACAGACGCACAACTTTCACGTTCTGTTAGTAAAATAAGAAATCATCGGTGATACGTGCTTGGAGCAGTCGATCATTCCTAGCTGGAATAACTTCCTTCTGATGTTCATTACTGCCAATAAGTGTGGCCAGAAATTTGCCCGGAATGTGCACCAACAATGTGTTTATGGCGTAGGAGGTAGTTGCACATATTTTACATCCTCCGAAAATTATATTAATCTTTTTCATTTATTTTCGTTGAATATAAATAAAGAAGATACAGAAGTGTGTTTTTATACGTTTACACTGAAAATATCAGGTTGCTATGATGTGCTCACTTCACATTGTGTACTGTTGATTTGTCAATGGTCTTCTATCTTGTAGGCCGACCGACAAAATGATTTTAGCGTTCATTATATTTTATTGTATTGATCTAGTGCTGGTTGGAAAATTGAATATGAAAAGGAGCAAACATTTTAATTTTTAGGAGGACTATAATATTTTGAAACGAAAATAGCATTGCTGATTTTTCAAGAAAAAAAAACCCAAAAATTAAAGACCGAAACAGAAGAGTCAGAAGTAGAACACTTAATGAATGAACTAAAGGATAATTCATGATGAAAATATTTTTATTGGAACATGGAAGGAAATAGTAATTAGCATCTGACAAAATTTAAATAAAAAACTAAATAAAATAACGAAAAAAAAAAAAAAAAAAAAAAAAAAAATNCACATCCAGTATAGACAAATCAAATTAAAAAGTATTTCTGCTTTAAAAAAAATCCCTTAATTTACCGTCACGGTCTTTATCTTTAATGGCTGTTTTGATAAATGATATATTCGAAAAGCTTAAGGTAGTATGGGAGTCTTCCGCCATTTTGAGTTCACGTTTAAAACTTTTCAAGGGCATTTTTGATTAACGATTCTAATATGAGAACAATGAAAACAATGACGACTACCCATATGAAAATTTCCAATAACATTATGAGCTACGTGACAACAGTCTTTACGCTGAATCAAACGACGTCATTATATATTTTGTGCACAAAAACGTCAGTAAATCTTTTGTAATGGCTGCCATTAGGTCCGTCCAGAACATTATGTCATATTAGAATCGAAATTATTCATATTTGCCGGTGGTTTGTTGTCGATTTACATACGGGTGTCCATTATTTTCTTTTATGTTACCCCTCGCTCCGCTGCGCTACACTCTGGGTAAAATATTAACGAAAATAATGGCTACCCATATGGAAATCAAGAACAAACCACCGGCGCCCATGAATTATTTCTGTATTTTTTTCTCAAATCTTTTCATTATTCTATTTTACAACACAATAAAAATACCTATTAAGTTACTGTTAATTTGTGTTTGCATCTGCGTATTTTGACAACTTTGTCTCTTCAGTGCAGATAAAATCAAAACATTTGAAACCCCATAAACCAAAATACGAGTAAAGCTGATAGAGAACTAACAACGAGTATGATCTTAATAGAAAGTCAAAAATGGTCTACTAATATTAGTACGGTATTTTTTGCATGTAAAAGTAAGTATAGTATGTGTATCCTAAAATAATTTGAAATGAATATTTAAACCAGGGATATATATTATTTGGAATTACAAAAATATCTCAGAAAAAATGTTATTTCTTTCTAAATTAATTTGAAAATAAGATCCGTGAACACCATTTCTGTATGTCTTCAGAAAGTTCACTCAGAATCTAGCAATATATTAGAAACTGATCCATTGAAGCTTTTTATTCAATAATTTCTTAGTCTTTATGTTTCAAACGACTATCATCAGTTGAATTGTTTTATTTGGGATGCATACCCTTTCAAAGGTTGAAAATGACAGAAACGAAAGTAGATATTATCGTTTGAACAAAATTGGAACCCTAATTTAAACGGTTGTTTCTTTGACAATTTCAACATTTTTTTTGCAAAAAAGTCTGTATACCGTCAAAAGATTTAGCAATTCGATAAGAAGTCAAAATAACATTTTTTTGTAAAAAAGAACAAGCGCTCATATGACCCCTGATTTACGTAGACATTTTATGTAAAAGAGCTCATAGTTAAGCTTTAGTTCCAATATACCAAAGTAAGGCATTTCATGCTAAAGAGCCCATATTAATACTATATTTCCAATATGCCATACTACTGTAAGGGGAGAATACCTCTGTTAGTGCTTTCCATATGGTCCATATATTCCCTGCTGGTAGCCATCATGGATAAAGTGTGAACCTTAAAAAAATCTATTTTTTTCGCAGGGGGGCACTTAAAGACTATTGTGACTAGGGTTGGTTCCACTGGCTCAGTAGTTTTGGAGGAGAAGATCTCTCAATGTGTTTTCCCATTGCGTCCAATGCAAAGACCAAGTCCCCTGCTTGCCCTCATGTTAGATGTAGTACAGGCCTGAAAACAGCTTTTTTGTAGCAAAGTTTGAATCCTATTGACTCAGCAGTTTCAAAGATCTTTGACTGAGTTTTCCTACAGCGTCGAATGCTAAAACTCTGTTTCCCGCTGGCGGCTATGTTGAATATAGCAGGGACCTGAAATGCACCTTTTTGCAGGGGATCACCCAAGAACTAGTGCAACCAACGAGCAAATTTGGTTCCAATTGACTCAGTAGTTTCAGAGAAGAAGATATTTGAAAGTGTTTTTCCATAGGGTCAAATGTTAAAAGTATGTTTCCAGCTGGCGGCCATCTTGGATATAGCGCGGAACTCAAAAACACATATTTTGCAGGTTACCACCAAAGGACTATTATGGCTATACTGGATGAAGCCGAACCTGAAAAGCACCCTTTTCGCAGCGGGAAACCCATGCCAAGGACTACATTGGCCAAGTTGGGTTCCAACTGCACTCTAAAAAAATTTTACTTACTATTGTTTAAAACAAGTAATTAATTACTAAAATCGAGTAAATATTTAAGTATCTAAAGTTGTCAGAATCTTAAGTAATTGCCAATCATGACTAGTAATACTTAGTAATGAATTACTAAGTATTCATATTACTTAGTAATGAATTACTAAGTATTCATATTACTTAGTAATGAATTTACTTATTTCTTTTAGTAAAACAGTTACTTAAATAAGTATGAAAATAAGTAACTATAATACTTGAAAATAAGTAGTTAAATACCATCTCCGTCATGCATAGCTCTGTCCTTAGATGAATTTTGGCTTTTCTATTTAGATCATTTAGGTAATTTGTTCTTTATTAGCTTTTACAAGATTTTAGGTTAATGGAATTCCAATATTTTAGTTTTATCTGCAATAATGAGACATAAATGCGCATATGCAGAAAATAAATTAAGAGTAACTTCGGTATTTTGTTATCTTAGGTACAAACTGCTGATAAGAGATGACATTGTTCAAGCGCCTTCAGTGGGTCACAATTTGTGTCCCGTGAAGCAAGTTGTCATTTTGACAATAGTGTGACGGCAGCCACTAGTGGAACAGGACATGCTTACCCTTCCGGTGCACCTGATGTCACTCCTTTTTTCATAGGAGTTCACACTATGAGTGCCTTAGTTCTTTAAGTAATATTTTTTTTTATTTCCGTGGATTTTGGCTGTCTCACGTCCTTGTTTTGTCTGTATTTTCCTCTGTTGCCGTTTTTGCCATGTCATTGGACTTCGATTTTTGTCATTATCACTTCCCTTGTTCCTTCGATATACTACTGCCGTTGTTTGTTTTTTCTTTTTTTTTTTCATTCTTTTTTGAACTTCGAATATTATATTTCCAACCGGTGTAATCTAAAGGGAATGTTGTATGTCATGATTATCTACTATAGCCTGGTTATTGGTTGGTCATTAAAAACCTGCTTGTTGCCGACCAATCACGCATTTTACATTTGTATGTCCAATGAAAGTACAACACATGAGTTTCGGTATATTAGTTTGGGATTCAATTTTACTTAATATTTAATTACACTTACTCTTAATCCCCATCCCCAGACACCAGAATGGTTTTTTGTCCTAAATAATATGTTCTATACAGTGTATATATTCCTTCTCATTATTCTCTGAATGCCCCATTTAAGTCATTGGCTAGGTTGTTCATCCTTTGAAATATTTCATATCTCCGTGCGTTGATCCAAATTACTAGTAATTTATGTTTTTCAAGTCAAGAGAAAACCGAATTATCAGACAAAACGGATACTCCAGAGACACAACTTACATGAATAGCCAACAAAACACTACAAAAGATACACGGAAAATGAAACTAATATGCAAAACTAAAGCAGAGTAAACATCACAAACTCCAGCTCAGGAGATAACACGGGTCATCCGGAAGGGTAAGCCAAGGTGAAAAGCTGTCCTTGCTCCTTGTAAGACGCTTGTTCATGGTATAATTAAGAAAAAAGCCATCATCGAAAGGGATCAGCTGATAATAAAGCTGTGAAACCTTTGTAGTCCTTTCCACTATCTCTTAATCACTTTCAGCGATGACTACATAAGGCATCATAGGTTATCAAGATTACAAAGATCGCATCTTTATGTATCTGTATCTGTATGCCAATCTAAATCTCCTTTCCAGGAGAACCCTCAATAAAACATGAAGCCAAACAAAGGAGGCATCACGGCACTCTACATGTTCTATATCGGAACAGATTACTCTGGTGTCAGCCTAGCCAGCCCCAACATGATTTGTCAGAATTTCAAGCCAGAGTGAAAGCCAGTCACACTTACTCACATGTCAAGTGCACTATTACCGTTACCGCTCAAATTATCATCAGCCACCACCAGTTGCTCCTAAATATTTACAAGGAAAATAAAGAGAGAGAAAATACTTACAAGTGTTAGGATACGACTAGCTACCTCTGGATGCCTGACAAATATCAAGGCAGTGAGCAGGAACTGGTTAATACAATAATTATATCCTGATCGATATCTGCTATATTGAGAGGTGGAGGAAAGTCGAAAATCCATGGTCTGGACCTCGGAAAGAAACCATCGCGCCATCTGGGACAGCTACCAACCAAAGATATCAGAAAATTCTGAGAGGTATGCGAAACGTTACACATACTTTTTAGGAATATTTACAAATTGTCTTTCTTCCCTATGGTTATATTAGAATCCAGAGCGCTTCCACAAAAGTCATATCTGTTTGACCCGAATATATCAAAAGTTGACCCGAATATGTCAAGCGATTCTGCCAAAATTTAAAGGGCAAACACATTTATTTCAAGTTTTCATATTGAATCAAACGAATAGAAATAAGCATTCATTACATTTACTCTTTCTGATTAGGAGTCATAACTACACGATTAGATAAACCAGACGTCAGAAAAATTACAGAAACTAGTTTGCTGATATATCCAGCAAAGATTCCATGTTTGAAGTTATGACGTCATAAATACGCCTAGCAACGATAGAATATCGTCGGAAGTCCCTGCGCAACTCTTGAAGAATTTGAACCCCCAGTTCAATATATTTACACATTTACAAAGAAAAATGAAGGATGATATACAAGTTATCGGGCTTTTGACATCCCAATGATTATAGCAACATCCAAAGCGCTTCAGCAAAACCAATATCCGTTTGAACTGGATATATGTGAAGTCGAACTGAATATATCAAACAATTCTCCCAACATTTTAAAGGCAAAAACTTTTATTCAAGTTTTCACATGAAATCAAACTCAAATAATAAACAAAAGAGCTTAGTAATCGCATTATTTTCAGCTGAGCCCTTTGGAAGATATCCTTATCTTAATAGTACTATGAACGAGTGTCTTACAAGAAGCAGAGACAGCTTTTAACCTCATCTTACCCTTCCAGATGACCCGTGTTTTCTCCTTAGCGGGAGTTTGTGATATTTATTTTACTTTAGTTTTGCATGTTAGTTGTATTCTCTATGAATCTTATTTATATAAGTTGTGTCTCTGGAGTGGTGAATAAAAGGATATGGAGTAAATGCACATGAGACAAAGTCTCTACAAATACATGGTAAAAAACAAGCAAAGGAACAACGTTTTTGTTGTTGTTCTTCATCTTGAAGTCACCATGAGGAGTATCCATTTTGTCTGATAATTCGGTTTTTTCTTGACTCGAAAAGCATAAGATACTAGTAATTTAGATCAATGCATGGGGATTTGAAATATCTCAAAGGATTGAAAACCTATCCAAAGACTTAAGTAGAGCCTTTAGTGAATAGTGAGAAGGAATATATACAATCTAGAGAACTTGTTTGGGGAAAAACCATTCTGATGGCTGGGTATGGAGAATAAGAGCAAGTGTAAATAAATACAGTCAAACTTCAATGGCTCGAACACCCAAGGGACTGATAAAAACAATTCGAGCGAGCGGGGTGTTCGAGTTAGCGACGTCAAACTATGTTAAAACTTGAACAAAGGGACCAGAAAATGGGTTCCAGGCATCCATGGTGTTCGAGTTATTGCAGTTCGAGTAATCAAAGTTCTACTGTACAAAGTGAAATTGAACCCCAAAATTAAAATACTGAAACTCATATGTAGTACCTTCATTGGACAAACAAATGGAACTTTTGTGTGATTGGTCGGCAACAAGCAGGTTTTCATGACCCATCACTAACCAGGCTACAGAAGATAATCATGACATACAACATTCCCTTTAGATACCACCGGTTGGAAATATAGTATAATGACAGCTTGCTTTACGGGACACAAATTGTGACAAGATGTGTTTGTGAAACACTATGCCCCCGGTAGCAATAATGTCTACAATGCAAATTTAACGCTTAAAAATTGCATTATAAACTGGAATTTAAGGTTAAGTAGACATTTTTACTAGCTCCATTCGATCTATTTACATTTAGTATATCTTTTAATGATAATGAAAACGAGCTGAGATCAAAATCTAGAGTTTGACATATTGACCCCTTTGACCTTGACGTTTGACCTGACCTTAATTATCTTTATATGATCAATATACAGACCAAATATGAAGGTCCTATCACATCTGACTGAAAAGATAGGCAATTTTTAAGTTTTATGTTTAAGTTTTCGAATATGCACTCAGTGACCATGACTTTTGGCATGAGCCTGATTTTTTGGTGGATTTCTTCAATGCGCGTTTAGATCTGTTCACATATAGAATAGGAAGCCTCATCCAAGATAGCCGCATGGGGACCTTACCATAGTTAACACCTTACTTTACCATTGGACCCTGTCGGAAAAACATTTAAGAATTTTCTTCTCTGGAACTACTTGGTCAATTGAAATCAAACTTGGCTACAATATTCTTTAGATGGTCCTCTTCAAAATTTGTGTCGCTTGGGTTCGTACCCAATCCATGATATCCATCAGGAGGGACCAAAGTTTAACACATGGCCCAGTGTGAAATTGTTCATAATACAGACTCAGGTGAGCCTTTAGTTCAGATTCACAGTCAAATAGTTTACTTTTTGCATATAAAAATAGACTTTAAGGCTTCACAAGAAAAGAAGAGGTAAAGTTTGTTTTAAAAAAAGTTAATTGATTATTTTAGAACTTTACCTGAAAACTGATGTCCAAAGATGACATTGTATTTTTTTGAATCGGTCGCATTCAACTTGTCACAATTTGTGTCTCTTCAAGCAATTTGTCATTTTCAACTTCCAATACAATATAAATTTCCTACCAAAGAAATTTTCATGAATATTCTTTTGACCAAGCATGGTAGATACCTGGCAATATAACACTAGGCAGTAGATAGTTGAAGATACAAAACACTTAACAGTCCAATTAGGTATTTTGTATAGTTTACTTGATATAGTTTGAAAACTTGCCGAAATACGTCTGTTTCAAGAGATTACGCATTGAGAACATGGTATCTAATGTCACTTATAGATAATAATACAACACAAGTGCATCTTCTATGCTGCAAGGTAAAGGGAAATTGTTAATGCTTGTCTCCGTCAACAATTTTTTCAACAAACTCATCTGTGCAGCCGAACCTGGGATATTAAATTGCATACACATCAGATACAGTGTCTATTTAGGTTATACTATACTTCAGTCTAAATGAACAATCCCGTGCACCAAAAACTTCTTGGTAATTATAAAACATGTTCAGGATTCCAGTAATGGTGTCCGAGTTCCGTTGACTTCAAATTCTTTGCGAGTTCCATAATTGAACAGAACTATCCAATTGCTTTTTAATCAGAGGAATAAAGCAAAACCTAAGACATTCAATATGTACTGGATCAGAATCAATAAGCATGTTAGCATTCTGCATGCTTCGAAAAAGGTTCTTCAAAACTGAATACACCACGAGAAGGGTTTACCCCTTAAACGTTCGATTCATTGATTGCAAGCAGATCTTCTCGTAATGAAGCTTTTGGTTCCTGACTGTCGATAACATCTGTATAACGTAATGCCATTTGTATTAGCCTCACTATTGCATTCTCAGTGCCTGCATCAGCACGAATAACTCGTGTAATTTTGACATAATCTATGTACAGTTTTGCAATAAGTTTAGGATTCTTATTTGTATAACCGGCCTTTTGCCACAAAATTTACCTGAAAAACCCATCCATCGCTCCATGTATAATTATTCCTTATGATATCAACTTGTCATAACCGTCTATGTGAATTGAAAAGTTAGGTTCACTCGACGTAAACATTCTTCTTCTGAGTCTGTTACGGGATCTTGTCTCTACGCAAATCTAGAATCTAGCGCATTTGCACTGTTCTAACCATGTCTTGTGAGATTAATGTTCGATAACCAATGCATTGCTTTGAAACCGAGATTTTCGACACTGGATTGGTGTTGTTGATTGATAAAAGACACGACTGTCTCAATTGGACAAATTTTACGTAGTAGATTTAGCCCTCTTTTTATCCTTCTCAAATGACGTTCACAAATGTTCAATACCATGAGTAGATAGCAAAATATCACATATCATCTTTCCAGTGTACGACTGTTTGAAGTAATACTTTATTAAAGCATCTCTTGACGCATTGTCACCTGGATAGGAATCTTTAACTTTTGGCATTTATAACCTGAAAATTGACAGAAATATTGACATGGATGTTTACAATTTGTATTTGGCACTGACCATTTTCTTATCGAGAGAGGGAAAGGAGTGCATTAGTTATAATAGTTAAATCACGTTTTGAGGTAATTAATTGAATTGTAGTGTTGTAGTAAGGGGTGGTGTCTGAGCTAGTACCACTTTTTAGACACCCCTTTTCCTAAGAAACACTGCAGTATTACCTCAAAACGTGCTGTAAGTGACTAACAAAATATACAAATTTATTAATTTTTGATAATAATTAATATTCTTTGGAATCGTCTACACATGCAATGTCTCAATCATGCCAGCCCTTCCGAAGCACCTGATGATACTTGTTAGTGCATTTATTAATTTTTGTGGCGTTTATTTTGTTTGTTTGCGTCGTTATCATTTTTTATATTTGTCTTACTATGTATGATCCTTATGTTTCCATATATTCTGGATTTTTGCTTCGGTATTCATTTTGAAATTTAATTAAATATTTCAAAATAAGTAGTTTTTTTTTTATTGTGCAGACATACGCCGTTCTCATAATAAAACGTCACAAATCCTTTAAGCAGTTTCACTTAGAAGATTACTGTTTTATATTTTCAAATTTCACAACATCAATTGGAGATTTGATGGTCGTAAATTGAATTTATTGGCGACGCGTCAGCGGAACACATAAACTGATATTTACGACCATCAAATCGACAACTGATGTCGTGAAATATGAAAATACAATACTGTCATCTCGATTGTAATGTAACAATTCAAAAAGACGTTTAAAACTGGATTGCAAAATTCCGTAAAATACAAGTGCGCATGCATGTGAAATTCCCACCATCAATCGTATAATTGGTGCCATGGAAATTTTGATGCATCCAATCAAAACTGACGTTACATAGAGTGTAACATTAGAATGAATTATTTTCACAAGTAATTATTCTCATTGAGTAGAATCTCAACTGTCCCAGCTAAATAATTGTGGATAGCTTAAATTTAAAAGTGTGGGATCAACAGCTCATTTTAGAGTTTATTTTTTTAAATAAGCCAAGGGCCAAGATCATGGTCATAGTTACATACCATGTTTCAAGTTATTATCCCTAAAAGTGTGATTTTAATATCCCTGGTTATTTTTTTTTTCGGGGGGGGGGGGGGGGGGNAAAGGTCATAACATCAAAATCATGTGACGCATCAAAAGATAGTCATATAATAAATATCAACAAGTATCAAGTCGCTTTCACGACCCAAGTTTACGTTTTTCCTTAAAGTTGCACAAGACCAAGTTTAAGGTCATATCATCATCCTCTTCGGCACCAGACTGCTCATAAAAAAGCTATATACCAAGTATGAAGTAACTTTGCCACAAAAAGTGACTTTATACCAGTAGCACCCCCTGCATTCGAGTATTTTGAACGCGGGATGGTATCTTTAACACAGAGCAGCTGAATTTAACATATAGTATTAGTTCATATAATTGCTCAAAATGGCAGAATTGTTTTGTTATGAATTTTCCAATATTTTACATTCTTTTTATGTCTTGAATGGTTTAGGTCACTTATATTTTAACATGATTTTCTCTTGATTTCGCAAAAGAGACCAGATTTTACCGAATTTCTGTGCCTTAATTTTTAAACATAGAATCTCCAGCAACTGGTTATGCAGAAATTTCAAATATTTGCAGTATGTTGCTTTCAAAATTGGTTTTTTTAATCCTCATTATTAGGAATGGCAGGGAACTCTTAC
This sequence comes from Modiolus philippinarum, assembly GCA_002080025.1. NCBI lineage: Eukaryota > Metazoa > Mollusca > Bivalvia > Mytilida > Modiolidae > Modiolus > Modiolus philippinarum. The sequence goes on along the minus strand of MJUU01012259.1, from coordinate 101,753 downwards.
AATGATTGTTAACTCCAACAAAACATCCCACCAAGCGACACCATTCAAAAACACAAAACACATAGTAAATACAACGACAGGCATTAATATCTATAGGAATTCGGAAAAGCCGGAAAGTTATGATATGGTGTGTTTATTGTATGCTAAATATACGAACGCGGAGCAAAAAATTATTATGAATTGGCATTATATCGAACAAAAAATATCCAGTTTTAATTGGACAATCCCCAAATATCCGACCCATGTACAAATGTATGCCTATGATCGCTGCTGATATTTTCAAGTCCAAACTTTTTCATTAGTACTACCAAGAGTCAACATGAGCATATACGTTTTAAAATCTTTCACAAAATATACGTTTTAGGTGTAAAGAAGATTAAGAATGTTTGAATTTTGCGTTTTCGAATTCAACTTTAACATAAATATTTATCAGTTTATTATAAAAATTCCAATATGTTGAACAAATTATATTTCACGTTACTTTAGTAATCTTCCAAGTGCCAATTCCAGTATATAAATTTTTTTCTAAAAAGATTTAAAATAGTGTTCCGAAAGATTATAACCTTTTCATTAAAAAAAAAGTTATGTTATCTCAATGATATATGACCCTTTTTGCTATTTTATATCTCTATCAAATTAACAGTTCACTATTTTCATAGAAATAATTAGATAAAGAATGGGGTAAAAAGAACATTCCATCAAATGTGCAGGATGTCCCATTTAATTAGTCAAGAAAAAGCTACAGATGTAGTGTTTCAATTTCCATTGTTATTTTCAAAAGTAAATAAAACTATTAGAAACATTCCACTTGTGGCATTTCCTTCAATATATTAATTAACTTACATAATATAAATTGCAACCATCAGGTTACTAGTATCAAATTAAGCTAAAAGTAGTATAGTACTAGTATATAATGTATTTTTAACCAGTTTGACCCTCCTAGACTTTTCATTTACTATTTTATAGCTGAACTTGACTTAAATTCATGTAACTGTGGTCTACTGTAGCACCATATTGAAACGGTCTGGTTGGTCAGCTTATAATACCCATATACTTATTGGGTTTGTTATGAAATTAGAGCAAAAGGCGTCAAATTAATCAACTTGTAAATAATGACTTTTCAATTGTTTTGAAAATATATTTACTCACGGGGAATTATAAGGTTCCTTTGGAGGAAATTGTTAAATATATCACGGAATTTATAATGTATCGAAGAGTGTGATAGACTCAAGCAAGTAACTTTAGGCGAAGATTGCATTCCATCAACATGTATTATGGTACACAAATGATAACCTATCAATATTACCTGTTAAACGATACCTGTTTCCATCAACCAACCGTTCCTTCACTGCTTATTTTCCCCATGACTCTGAACAATAACCTCAAAAGTTATGCTGACATGGCTCCTTATTCAGTTTTTATCGGAATAGGATACGTCGACAACGACTTTTGTTTGAAAAGAATCGCTATATTTATTTCGTTATTGCAAATTAGTTTGATCGAAATTGTTATACTATAGCAATATAGCACTATAGCAGATAATTGATATTGATTATAACAAATCAATATAATTTATATCGAAGTAAAATATATATCGCCATTTTACATTTGCATTTGACAGATCATCGTATTTTATCGATATAATGTATATCAATATATATCATTAATGTAAACATTACGACATAAATTTTGTCGTAAAATTGTTTTTATTACAATTCATCGCAGTTTTTTAAATCGAGTTTTTGCGATAAAAGTGATTATATCGACAAAATTATACGGGTTTATGTCGACATAAATAACAGATAGATGTCCTAAATACGTTTCCATACAACTGGGACTAATATAACATATTATATTAGCCCCAGATCACAACATATAAAACTACTTCAAAATAATATGATAAAATAAAATTTAAAAAAAGATGGTCATTTGTAAAAATTTAGTATAAATTACATAATGAAAACCTGACTTTTTGTCATTTATAAAGATTTGGTTAATGGGGTATACGCAGGAGGCGAGGCTTGACTTTTCAAGCGAGAGGGAAACGGAATTGAGGCAATAAAATCGTTGAAAAACGGACCTGAAAACGGAAAAAGTGACCTCTTTTAGAAATCTATGTAAAATATTCTTCGCGACTTTGGAACACAAATCGGCAAAATTACGGCATTTCGGGAAACGGATCTACAAACTGTGTGTTTTGAATATGCTCAATGAAAATGTATAGTATATTTTCCCCGACCGATGAACAGAATTAGCCTCTAAAGTGTATTCGTGCTGAATTTCGAACTGTTGTCTGACTGGAATACACATTCTTATAATTCTACACGTCTGTTTTCATTTTTGTAGCGGGAAAATATTATCTGACATGTTTTATATTTTATATATAACTGTATTGGTATTTTTTCGCATTTGCTTATCCGAAAGAACGAAAATACCTGTCATGGAATAGCTACCTATTCCATAAAAGTGAACTTAGCGACAGCTAAGAGAACGCAAAGTGCACTTGAAAAGTGAACTTCAAGTTCACTTTAAGTGCACTTTTTTGGAACGTTGCGTCTACACCCATCTGTATATCCTATTCTGGATATGGCAGTGATTTGATTGATATTAAGTAACAATTTAATTCAAATTTGTTTGTGATTCTATTCTGATTTGTTTCAGATTTGTTAATGATTTAGTTGTGATTTCATATTGATTTTGTTCATGATTTGATTCTGATTTCATACTGATTTGGATGTGATTTCATTGTGATAAAATTTCCCATTCAATTGAGCTAGCAAATCGTGTCGACCAAATGCCTTCCAAATTAGGATTTCAAAAGGATTTAGTAACATGATTTTATACCCTGTTTTTGTGAGAAGAAAGTTTAATTCCTAATGACCGTTACACTTCTAATGACTAAGGGACCGGATAACTAGGAGGTAGGGTGGGGGTTATGGTTTTTTTCTGGACGCGAATTTTTTTTAAAAATTATTTTAACTTGTACCGACAAAATATTTTTTTCGAAATTAGCATTATTTTTGGGCAGAAAGCCTCCCCAAGAATTTTTTTTCAGCATTTTGCTGCCAAAATATGTTTTTCACATAAAATTACCTTCAGAATATTTTTTGGGGGGAAAAAACCCATAGCCGCCTTCAAGTTAAATGGTCAGTCCCTAAAATGAAGTTTACAAGTGGTTATTAGAATTTTGACAAATTAATGAGTATAAAAAAAAGCTGTGAACTTACAGGTACATTTTAAATGACTAAAATGAAGATTAACAAGTGATTTTTTACTTAAATTTTCCATTTTCATTGAAATAAAAACATTATAATGTGTAAAAGGAAAGTTTCGCACTGGCAGATGCATTTAAAATGACAAAAATGAAGATTTTACTAAAATTTTTCTTATATTCATGGAATTTTGAACAAAATAATGAGTAAAAGGAAAGTTTCCCACTGACTAGTACATTTAAAATGACCAAAATGAAGATTAACAAGTGAGTTTTTACTAAAATTTTACATATTCTTGGAATTTTGAACAAGGTGTGAGAAAAGGGAAAGTTTCGCAATGACCGGTACATTTATAATGAAAATTATGAAGATTCACAATTAATTTTTGACTACATTTTTTCATATGCATGGAATTTTGAACAAAATAATGAGTAAAAGTTAAGTTTGCCAATGACCGGTATATTAATAATGACTAAAATTAAATTCACATGAAATACTTTACTAATTTTTTCATATCCATGGAATTTTGAACAAAATAATGAGTAAAGGAAAGTTTCCCACTGCCCGGTACATTTATAATGACTAAAATCAAGATTCACAATTAATATTTTACTAAATTATTTCATATGCATGGGATTTTGAACAAAATAATGAGTAAAAGGAAAGTTTCCCACTGACCGGTACATTTATAATGACTAAAATGAAGATTCACAATTAATATTTTACTAAATTGTTTCATATCCATGAAATTTTGAACAAAATAATGAGTAAAAGGAAAGTTTCCCACTGACCGGTACAAAAATGAAGATTCACAATTAATATTTTATTGAATTATTTCATATGCATGGAATTTTGAACAAAATAATGAGTAAGAGGAAACTTTCCCATTGACTGGGACATTTATAATGACCAAAATGAAGATTCACGTTTATTTTCTTTTACAATTTTTCATATGCTTGGAATGTTTAACAAAATAATGAGTAAAAGGAAAGTTTCGCAATGACCAGTACATTTATAATGACAAATATAAGATTAACAAGTGATATTTTACTAGTTGTTTTTCATATTCTCGGAATGTTTAACAAAATAATGAGTAAATGGAAAGTTTTGCTATGACTGGTACATTTATAATGGCAAGAAATGAAGATTAACAAGTGATTTTTACTAAAGTTTTTCATATTCTTGGAATTTTGTACAAATGAGTAAAAGGAAAGTTTCGCAATGACCGGTGCATTTATAATGACAAAAATGAAGATTAACAAGTGATTTTTTACAATTTGTTTTTCATATTCTTGGAATTTTGAACAGAAAAATGAGTAAAAGGAAAGTTTCGCAATGACCGGTACATTTAAAATGACAAAAATGAAGGTTAACAAGTGATTTTTTACTAATTTGTTTTTCATATTCATCGAATTTTGAACATAATAATACAAAGAACCGCTGAACAAAACATGGTATGAATGATACGTATTAAATGCTGATCAAATGTTGTTACTTTAGAACCGATCTCGCATCTCAATAAAGGGGTGAACTTAATTCAACAATGAATCTTTTGAAAAGGCATACTAAGATATCTCTCTTAAGAACGACCGAATAGATTTCCAAAACATGAAGTGAAGTACACTTGTAAAGTGCTTACTAAATTTTTTACTCAAGCGCAAGGGGTGTTTGAGTGTATCTATTACGATTCTTAATTCGTTCGTGCCAAATACCGGTATTTGATTTTCAAATTTTGCAGTTCGCTAAATACATGCTTGGACGTCAATCTTTTTGTGAGTGTTCATCTGTAGTTCACATTTCTATATAAATTTGAATGTCACATTTTACGAACTATTTCTATTTGCGAACTAATATCAGTATGTAATTGGACATTTTGTTATGATTCCGGAGAAAAATGTAGGCTTTCCGAATATTTTCTTTTATTGATATATATATACCAGTTCAGGTTGAGCTAATGAACAGCAGTACCTACAACAAACATTAAACCAGTTATTTATTCGACAGCAGCATACAGAATGAGACCTATCTACGGTGGCGCTTATCTATTTGTAATATTTTCCCGCGCATGTTCACTGAAGCGTTAAAAAATCAAACAGTGAGACCCAAACCAGTGACAGTGTAAAATTTTCTTGACATAGAGTGTCCTACATTATGTTAAGCAAAATTTACTACTACATTTAGCCAGAATACTAGTTGGAGACAATGACATGTTTTATGTGCAATTTGGGAAATGTCCACAAAATGACAAAAATGAAGGTTAACAAGTGATTTTTTACTAATTTGTTTTTTATATTCATCGAATTTTGAACATAATAATACAAAGAACCGCTGAACAAAACATGGTATGAATGATACGTATTAAATGCTGATCAAATGTTGTTACTTTAGAACCGATCTCGCATCTCAATAAAGGGGTGAACTTATTTCAACAATGAATCTTTTGAAAAGGCATACACAGATATCTCTCTTAAGAACGACCGAATAGATTTCCAAAACATGAAGTGAAGTACACTTGTAAAGTGCTTACTAAATTTTTTACTCAAGCGCAAGGGTTGTTTGAGTGTATCTATTACGATGCTTAATTCGTTCGTGCCAAATACCGGTATTTGATTTTCAAATTTTGCAGTTCGCTAAATACATGCTTGGACGTCAATCTTTTTGTGAGTGTTAATCTGTAGTTCACATTTCTATATAAATTTGAATGTCACATTTTACGAACTATTTCTATTTGCGAACTAATATCAGTATGTAATTGGACATTTTGTTATGATTCCGGAGAAAAATGTAGGCTTTCCGAATATTTTCTTTTATTGATATATATACCAGTTCAGGTTGAGCTAATGAACAGCAGTACCTACAACAAACATTAAACAAGTTATTTATTCGACAGCAGCATACAGGATGAGACCTATCTACGGTGGCGCTTATCTATTTGTAATATTTTCCCGTGCATGTTCACTGAAGCGTTTAAAAATCAAACAGTGAGACCCAAACCAGTGACAGTGTTAAATTTTCTTGACATATAGTGTCCTACATTATGTTAAGCAAAATTTACTACTACATTTAGCCAGAATACTAGTTGGAGACACTGACATGTTTTATGTGCGATTTGGGAAATGTTTCGTCCAGTTTCCCGATGTCAGAGTTTGTCCAAATTTATCCCAACACCAAAGTCAATCAAAGGTCCCGTTTTCGTGGGATCGTGTTTTCGTTGTTGATTTCTCGTAACACGAGATATTGTGTCAAGATCGTATCATGTTATGTCTTCGTTTCTTCGTTTTTCCGACGTTGTCATTGTCCTTGGATTGTTCTTTTCAGACTGACGGTTCGGTTCTCACTTATTTAACAAGAAGTCTTGGTTGTGACTTCAGAATCCTTTTCATAAATCCTTGCCGTTTCGTGCCGAATCCTGTTCGCACCATGAGTTGCTACGAATTATTAAAAAACGCAGATCATGATTAATTACATGTCTCTGTTGTAAATAATTTTTAAACTATTACATTTAAAATTCTCAACAGGTTCAGGATAATCCCAGTTAGGATAATTATAATTACATGTCATTTACCATATCAGCCCTGTTATATTAGGCTTTGACTCCCATATCAAGCCCGAAGGCGTAGCCTGAAGGCTGATATTGATCGAGGTCTAATACCAGGGACGATATGGAAAATGACATGTAATGATCTTATCGTCTATTTATCGCATTTTCTAAAGTTTATGAAAATGTAAACATTTCAAATCTAAATATAATGTAAAAAAATAGTTTTACAAATTCAACATATTAATACCACAGAAAACAACAAATGTACAATGTTCAAATTACGCAAAATGCATAAAACACTGAATTATTGCTGTAAACAGAAAACAGATCGAACAATTATCTATATGTCCTTAGCTAGTTCTTGCCTTTCTTTTTAAATTATCTTTGATTATTTGTTCTCAACAGAGACATTATAGAGATTAGCAACTTGTAGTTAATTGTATATGTAACTGACAACTCTCGAAACTCTCGGTAATTTTGCTTATCACCATTTTAAATAACAATCCGACGAAATTTACCTATAACATCAGCTTTTACAAAAACTATCAAAGAGTTCTTAGTGTGTTGTTAACATCTCAGTTGCATCCTCGGTAGTATATGTCTGTCACCCTTGACATATTTAGTAGTTGCCAATCTGTATCTCTCTATCACTGCTTCTTGTTGCATCTTTCGGTTATGTTCCTGTCACCCATACTAGTAACAATTTGTGCATGAATAAAGATCAGTAACTTGTCAAAATGGCCATTGCCTATGCAAAAATTAGATTCATATAGACCAATGAAAAAATTAACTAAAACTCAGCTTGAGTATTCTGACTTTTGTCAGAGTATACTTGTTTATTTTAATGCCGATCTGTCATCAAATTTGGCCACCAGCATAGAGCTAAGTATAACATTGGAACCTAAGTAAATGTATATAAAAGTTTTGTCCAAAGAAATATTAGATATTACTGATTATTCGGATTTCGTTTGGTTTCGTGCATTTTAAACATTTTTTTTTAAATCATGGATTTCCTTTGTTTGGGTTCTAGTGCAGCTGATGAGGAATTGATTTCCGAAATGGCTATACAGCTCATTAAAATTATTGCAGTTTGAGTAAACATATGTGTTATGTTGTCATGTTTATTTACTCCATATCCTTTCGTAAAATATTTCTTATAATCGGAATTAAATTAGAAGTTTTTTATAACGAAACTTCCCTTAACAACGAAGGGCTATTGAGTAAATGCAAATGAGATAGAATTTCTACAAATACGTGGTAAAACTAAGCAATAGAACAACGCTTTTATAGTTTTTTTTTCAATTTGAAGTCACCATCAGGCCATACACCATTCGAAAACAGTTTTACTGAAATTGCTCCGGTGATTTCAGAGGTCATATAGGATAAAATATTGAAATATGTGCCGACCTGGTGGCCATGTTTTAAACTGTGTGAGAGTGAAATGAGAGGGCTTGCAACACTAATGTTCTGTCAGGTTCGGTTGAGTGTTTTCAGTGAAGATTGTTTTATGTTAAAATATGATCTTCGCAGGTAGACATTCTTTATGCCGGACCTGTACTAAATGAGCAATCTACTAGTATGTAAAGGACCTTATAAACATCATTCCAGTAGAATTTGGTTAAGTAGTTTCTTAGAAGAGCATAAAATATGTTTTAGCATATGATAGAATAATAGACTAAGTTCTGTTCTGACGCCCATGTGTCTCAATAAGATAAAATAAGACATCATCATGTAAACTTTGATTTCAATTTGATAACAAAAATGTGACAGTAAAAGGACCAACGGCAAGACTCCAAGTTGTGAACTAAAATGGAATCTAATCATGATCTTAACGTTGCATATCATAAAAAAAACTCAAAAAGCAATAAATTTGCAGTAGTTAATAACACCATTTTCTCTTAAATTTTATATTAACATTAGTTTCCCTCAAAACAAAAATGCTAGCTACTGGATTTACAGGATATACGTTAAAATTTCAATAATTTGCTTTGAGATAAATTCTCTATTTTCAGGGGATAGTATGGATAATGTGGGAAATGAAGGCAGGCCAAATGGGAAAATCTTTTCAGCAAAAGACAAAGATTCTACTGGTTGTTGTTTGTCTCAGCATGGAGGATGGTGGTACGAATACTGTGAATATTCTGATATAAATGGATCAAATGATTGGCGTTACAACATTGGTACAGTAATCAAAAGTGAAATGATGATATTGAAATACTGAATGTTTTGTTTTCATCAATAAAGGTACCATTTTGTCTTAATATTCAAGTATTGATATTTATGTTATATATTCATGCAATTCCAGAAACATGGCGCAATAAAGTAATAATCCATGAAGAGTTATTTGTTCGGCACAGCGGGTTGCGCATTAATTAATGATATCATTTTAGATGGACATCATTTAATATAAACTTATATAGAAATTTGATTTTGAAACGTTAAATTAGGCAATTTCTTCTCAATATTGATTTTTAAAGCTGATATGTGCTGCAAGTTTAAAGTATAAGCCATCCAAAGCTGTTTTCAAAATCAAAATAAAATAAATTAAAGATCCGTCACTTTTAAATTAAACCCACCATCAATTTTGGCGATTTTTCATGTAAAAAGCAAAGCAGCTTAATTCAAGGATATGACCTTTGTTCAATTCAAAATTTAAAATGGTTACTCTTATTATCCACATTTAAAACTGGTATAGCTGAAAACTAGAAATAATAGGGAATGGTATCTTTTATTTTAATATAAACTTACGGACTCATCCGTTACTTTTAGGTTGAATATGACGATTTTTTTAAGTATATTTCAGGAAGATAATGTCAACGTCGGGTGTTAATTAATAGTGTAAGCGCACATTTTGAGACATTAACTTATGACAAAAATTTGCGGTTTTTGTGTGGTCGAGTAAATAAGTTTTGGTAGAGGTTGAGAATCATTGTACATGTATTTAAAACTGACACTCAATTTGAAATATATCTATTTTTTTAATTAAATCAAATAAGAATAATGTTTAATGAATAAACAGGAAATAATATATATATAAGCTAAACAAAATCATTGAAACTTGAATGCAAATAATTATCATATAATTGCAACAAGAGACATATGTGACTCTGTTACAACTGATGACAGGTATACTAATTAGAAAATATACGGTAAAAGGTCACACCTGGATGTAAGAGATTGCAATCGAGTAACCTTTGCCGAAGCAGAATCAGAAGAGGGAAACATCAAGACGTCACATATAATGTAAGAAAAAAACATCGGGACTAAAAGTTTAAATACACACTTCTTTCGAAAATACACATTGAAGTGAAATCCGTACCCCCTCCCCCCCCGCGGGAAAAAATTGGTTTGTACCTAATATAACTATGTGTATGTGAGCTAACAGTAAGTGGTTGTCTTTCTCTGACAAAGAAAGCGAATCCTTGGAGCATTGCTAATCATTTCGACAAGCATTTGGTAAACTTATTCTGGAATCTCCAAAATTTGTAACACTGGCCATGCCCACGTTTATGTGCATGTCCACCCGAACGCTTGACAATATAGCTACTAAAACAATTAAGCAAACAAAAGAAGACTTTACCATTTACATGTACCAAAACTTATAGTCCAAATAATGATGACTATGATGTTTTCTTTCAACGTCTATTTTCTGTAGTTCAGTCAATTGCATGTGCAACAACGGTGGCCAAATCCATGCGAGATAACCCAAACACGAAAAATGTCACTGTTAAAACTGCTTCTCGATCATTTTTAATCTTATCAGCAACCAGACGAAGAGAAGAGATAATATGATATGACGTATTAATTAATGTTAATGTTAATTCTTATAAAAACGCTCGACTGATTAGATTTAAATGACATATGTATAACGATATTTACCTGCAGAGATTTTAGATGGACGAACGAAAGAAAATTTATAATGAACATATTATGAAATAAAATTTCAACGATTTGTTTAAGTGAAAACATAGACAATAATTAATGTAATAAATTCATAAATTTATTTATAAGAAAGAAACGAAGAATGGTTTTGCACCATTTTTTTGTAAAAAAACATTGTTTCATCTTAATTCCACATACATTAATACGTCATTTTGGCCGATTTTATTTGGAAAGTAGCAATTTCACATTTTTAGAAAACTTTGTTTAAAAGTAAGGAGAATCCCCTTCATCGCTCTGACCTGGGACTGTTATAGTAGCCCCAGCTCTGACCTTAGCGGATTTTGGCTTTTCTATTTAGATCATATTGACTTTGTTCTCTATCAGCTTTTACATATATTCGGTTTATGGATTTTTATATGTGTTAATTCGATCTGCACTGAAGAGCATATGTTGTGAGAATGGCCATCTACAGAAACTAAATTAACAACAACTTCGGTATTTGGTTATCTAAATGGTGGTATAATCTGCTTATATTATATGACTTTTTTAAAGCGATATGTTCAAAAATGTGAAAAATGTGAAAAATATCAATGAGTGAGACGTCGGTCTCTAACTCTGAAACATGCGCTGTCGGTGTTGTTTGTGGTTTACTATTATGGAATAAAAAAGATAACAGGAAACACCTACAATGGCCGAAAAACATAGCCACATGCCAGAAGTAAATAGGAATTGCACAAGAAAAAATCCACAATAAAAATACAAAAGAAAAACATAAACAACAATAGGAACTCGGGACAGCCGGACTTGGTACTGGCACTAGCAAAAGCCAGCGGTAGGGTTAAACCGGTTTATGGGTACCCAAACCTCCCCTTTCTCTGTCCCGTTTCCCTATAGTATAATAAACATACGAATTAAACCCGTACAGGTAGACTACTAACTCCATGACCGCAATCTAGAAAGGAAAAATGGGGGAACAAAACATACTTTTGAAAGATGGGTCAAAGAGTGCTCGCCGCTAAACTGCCGGCTAGCTCAAGGAGCCTAGTTTGCTGGTAAAACAATGTCGCACTACGGAAGAAAAATCAAATTCAAAACTCCCAATGGGTTTGGTAAAGAATCATCATGTATTTCAGTAGACATCGGCAGTATCAGTGAGAGGCCAGTATGTGTGTAAAATCCTCAGGTCATTGGATCCCAAAGCTAATTTAACGTACACGTGTAGAATATCCTGTCGATATCCCCTATTGCGTAAAGAATGTAAGTTACGTCCCAGTTTTTCTGGATTTTTAATCAGTTTCTGACATTTTTTAACAACATTTCCGTAAAATCGAGGATGGGAAATGCCCTTAGAAATAAGCTGTTTGCGAGTGACATTATATTTAGATGTCAGATGTTCATATCTTCGATAAAACTTTTTAAATGTATTTAACAATTTATATACATTTTGACGACGATAATTAAGTTTTTCGTCTCATTCCTTAAGTACAGTAATTTTGGTCAGATGGACCCAATGTCTGATTTCCAGTTGCGAACTTTCCATTTTTGAGTAGTAATATATCCGCAACTCCATCATATGTGCATGAAGTCTTTATTTCATAGCTTATTCGTTACTGTACTTAATGCACAGAGATTTTAGCAGAGCTAGATTAGTATCTTAAAAGCTAGTTAGCTAAGTTAATGTTCAACCACTGTTACTATTGTCGATCAGTTTTGTATGTCTATTACACATACAAGATGGACATGATCCCCGGTTATTACTGGATTGACACACTGACTTTCACATTGCACCAGACCTACTGTGGGAATGGTTGGTCATGTTTTCTCTTCCAGACCACCTGGTGTTATTCGTGTTTTAGGGGTTCTCAATGTTAGTGCTTTATTTTTGTTGCGTTTGCATTATGTTCTGTTGTTTCGTCCTCGTCTTTTATGTTGATCTCTTGCTGATATTCATATTGCCATGTATCCTGGATTTATTTTTTTATGGTCACTTTGGTATTCATTTTGAAATTTATTCCTGTTCATACAAGACAGTGTACGGTTTTTTTCATAAACAGGACACAGTTGGACTATCACAGGCTAATCCTGCGTTACTGTAGACTAATTGAAATCGAGCTTGTTAAGCTGCGTTTCATAATGTATAGTAGCCGTTATAAGCACACTGGAGTCGAAGTGCGTATCGAGAATTTCCTTATTTACGTGAATCGCATTTAATTTCTATAGATGGGACTCGAGGACTCGATTAAATGCCTTATTGGCGTAAATATGCACCTTTTTGCAGTCAATTTGTTTTTAACGCCAATAAGGCATTTGCAGTCAATTTGTTTTTAACGCCAATAAGGCACTTAATCCATTGATCATGAACTTTGAAAAATCGGAGACACCAGAATGAAACAAAATTTTTTATTTTTTTTTATCGCCAGAAAGCTAAATGTATCTAGAATATGACTGTAACACTTAATAAGGTTTTAAATTAATAGTAAAGGCGATTAACTTTATAAATAGGTATAAATATAATTGGAATTTTGAAATATGCATTGGACTAAATTCGAATTGGCAAAGCAGTTTAAAAATGTGCATCTTGAAGTCACTATAGAGCATTCAAAATTTGCTCGTCTTTTACAGTAAATATACACGTATGACGTGTTACGTTTTAACGCTCACTGAAAAATTGAATGGGTTGGAATGCTGCAATGTAGCAACCGTTAATGATACAACGCAACCTCATGATATCAATATCATTAAGCTTTGCGGGAGCTGCGCTCATTGATATAATTTTTATCACTAAGGATCTCCCTTATCGCCTGCTAATGATACAAAAGCGCTAATGATACAATTTATTTCATTTAGCGTCGACATATCGCCGCTAAATGATACAGCAAAAATCTGATGATAAAACGGAAAAAAGAGGAGGTTTCAGATACAGATAAAAAAGACAATTTCTTGGTCTTTGAATTATTAAAATGGCGTCTTTTGCAACTAGAAAAGGTCAAAACGGTGAGAAAATCCAAAATGCTCAGAAACTGATGAAATCTAACAGAAGGTTGTCTAGAAAGCATGGAATTCATCTGTCGTCTATTAATTTCGAAAAAGCGATCTTCGTCATAGAAACAGAAAACAAAAGGCTCTCAAGAGCCTGCAAAGCTCAACTGGTCATTGACTGACATAGACAGTCCAAATAACCTCAATGTTAAAAGGACGCATTTTCTAGTATAGTATTAGACTTCGATGTATTATGGCCCAATGTCTTAAAAGAAAAGATGTTTGAAAGCATAGCGTTTTATATTCCCCGCTGTCGACTATCTTGGATAAGGTACCAATGTATGGAAAGCCGTTGTGGAATTTATTCCCTATCTAATGATATCTATAAATGAAAAAGATATTAATAAATAATTATAGATATCTATAAATCAGCATTAATTAATCTCAATAAATACAACATTATTTATTGATATTTAAAAATGATTTATTGAGATTAATAAATACTGCATTATTTATTGATATTTAGAAATGATTTATTGATATTAAGAAATGAGTTATTGATATTAAGCAATGAATTATTGATATTTACAAATGATTTATAGATATTTAAAATAGTGTACGATTTATAGATATCAATAAATCATTTATTAATATCTATAAATCAATTTTTAATATCAATAAATGGTGTATTTATTAAAATCTATAAATGATTTATTGAAATCTATAATTCAGTTCAAATCTCAATAATTCGATTTATTGATAACTATAATTCAAATCTCCATAAATCGCCTTTGTGACCTAGATCATATAAGTATTTGTAAGTATATTATTTGATGAGTTCAGTTGACCAAAGTTATTTTTTAATATCTATAATTCAATTCTAATACCCATAAATCGCCTCGGTAACATTTATCAGTATTTACGATATCAAACGTATACTATATAAAGATATATAGATAATAGTGTCGCACACAGCTCTATATGATATGAATGATAATGCGTTGGTAAGGTGAGCTGCAAAGGTAGAATATATGATTCCGAATGCCAACAGTGATGACAATAATCTTTTTAAGCCTGTTAACATCGGAAAATCCAGCAAGGTCTTCGGCTTTATTTGAAGCAGGGGTTCAATATAGTGCAACACTATTGTCTATATACCTTATGGATCTTACCTGTTGCAATCTTATCCTTCTTCTATCTATTTCCTACCCACCAAATATTCATCGTGTACTATGTTACAAACCTAGATTTCCTACGAGGAGGAATGACCCGGTTACCGAAAGCTATATTTTTATATAGCCTAGGTGCCCGAGTGGTATAGGGCGCTGGACATAGTGCAGGCGGTGTTGCCATAGATGACAATTTGCAGGGGTTCAAATTCAGACGAAGGTATTTGTGTTTCCGCTTTCCCGTTTCAAAGACAGGAAAACATTTTACAAAGACCTCGTTCATTTTCGTTTTCAATGGTTCACGTTCGGCACCATTTCCCGTTTTCAAGTGAATTTTTCCCATGTTTTTTTTACAACGATCCCTTTTCCGTCTTGTTTAAAAGGCAAATCCCACTTCCCGTTTATACCCTTTGATACCTTGTTTTGTGGTAGATATTAAAATATACACACTGTCAGCTTTTTGTGATTTTTTTTCTAAATAATTTCCTTTATCATATCCTTCGAAGAAGTTTCATTTGTTGCTTTTCATCCATCTTTACATATAAATATTGGTAAAGTCAGGTTTTTTTATTGTGCGGTTTAAAACAAATCTTTACAAAACAACAGCAGTAGAATACCGAAGAAACAAAGGGGTGAAATTCACAAAAATCGAAGTCTAAAGACAGGGCAAGAACGAGAACACAGAAAGAATGACGTTAGACACAAAAACAATGACGCCAGACAGACACAAAGCACAGAACCAGAAACCACAACATTAAGAACAAAGGCACTCACAGTGTGAACTCCAGTGGAACTGAGAGTGACATCAGGTGCTCCGGAAGGGTAAGCATGTCAAATGACCAAAATAATTTATTTTTTCTAAACATTTTACTTTACCATATCCTTTCGAAGAAGTTTTATATGCTGCGATATTTTTTTCATCAATTTTTACATAAATATGTTTGAAAAGTCAGGTTTTTTATTGTGCGGTTTAAACTCAATCCTTACAAATGACCAAAATAATTCATTTTTTCTAAATATTTTACTTAATCATATCCTTTCAAGGAAGTTTTATATGTCGCGATATAGTTTTTTTTTATAAATCTAAGAATAAATATGTTCGAAAGGTCAGGCTTTTAACATGCAGTTGAACCTGATTCTTTACAAATGACCAAAATTATTCATTTTTCTAAAATATTTTACATTATCATATCCTTTCGGAGAAGTTTTATATGTCGCGATATAGCTTTTTATGAATCTTAACAAAAATATGTTCGAAAAGTCAGGATTTTATCATGCAGTTGAAACTGATTCTTTACAAATGACCAAAATATTCATTTTTCTATAATATTTTACTTTGCGAAAAGTGGAAGATGTTATATGTTGGTGCTTATTTCAATTTTTAGAAAAAATACATATAAATGTTGTGTCACGATATATGAATTAAGCACAAACATATAATATGTCACATTTTTAAAGTCATTTTTGACAAAAGATGTATAAATTTGGTATCGCGAGAAAGGAAAAAGCTAAAATGCAAAATATTTCAATCCTAGATGGTAATTTTGGGAAAAATACATATAAATGTTGTGTCGCGACATATGAATTAAGCACCAACATATAAGATCTCCCATTTTTGAGGTCATTTTTGACAAAAGCTGTATAAATTTAATATCCCGAGAAAGGAAAAAAAGCTAAAATGCAAAATATTTCAATCTTTTAAGGTAATTTTTAGAAAAATACATATCAATGTTGTCGCAACAATTGAAATCAGCATCAGCATATATATAATAATATCTCCCACTTCTGAGGTCTTTTTTGACTAAAGATGTATAAATTTAGTATCGCAAGAAAGGGAAAAAAGCTAAAATGCAAAATATTTCAATCTTATAAGGTAATTTTGGGAAAAATACATATAAATGTTTGTCGCAACAAATGAAATAAGCACTAAATATAATATCTCCCATTTTTGAGGTCATTTTTGACTAAAGATGTATAAATTTAGTATCGCAAGAAAGGGAAAAAAGCTAAAATGCAAAATATTTCAATCTTATAAGGTAATTTTTAGAAAAATTCATATAAATATTTGTCGCAACAATTTAAAATAGGAAC
The DNA here is from genome assembly GCA_002080025.1 of Modiolus philippinarum. NCBI lineage: Eukaryota > Metazoa > Mollusca > Bivalvia > Mytilida > Modiolidae > Modiolus > Modiolus philippinarum. The sequence continues at coordinate 84,879 of MJUU01012259.1, read as the reverse complement.
CAACATATATAATAATATCTCCCACTTTTGAGGATTTTTTGACAAATGATGTAAATTTTGTATCACGAGAAAGGAAAAAAGCTTAAATGCGAAATATGTCAATCTTATAAGGTAATTTTGGGAAAAATACATATAAATGTTGTGGCGCAACAAATGAAATAAGCACCAACACATAATATGTCCCATTTTTGAGGTCATTTTTGACAAAAGATGTATAAAATTGGTATCGCGAGAAAGGAAAAAAGCTAAAATGCAAAATATTTCAAGCTTATAAGGTAATTTTGAGAAAAATACATATAAATGTTTTGTCGCGACAATTAAATAAGCACCAACATATAATATCTCCCACTTTTTAGGTCATTTTTGACAAAAGATGAATAAATTTGGTATTGTGAGAAAGGAAAAATGCTTAAATGTAAAATATTTCAATCCTAGATGGTAATTTTGGGAAAAATACATATAAATATTGTGTCGTGACAATTGAAATAAGCACCAACATATAATATCTCCCAATTTTGGTGTAACTTTTGACAAAAGATGTATAAATTTGGTATCACGAGAAAGGAAAAAAGCTCAAATGCAAAATATTTCAATCTTATCGGGTAATTTTTAAAAAAAATACACATTTTTTTTTCTCGACAAGTGAAATCAGCACCAATATAAAATATCTCCCATTTTTAGGTCATTTTTGACAATAGATGTAAACATCTCTAGATTTGGTAATTTTTAGAAAAATACATATAAATATTGCGTCGCGACATATGAATTAAGCACCAACATATAATATCTCCCATTTTTGAGGTCATTTTTGACAAAAGATGTATAAATTTGGTATTTCGAGAGAGGGAAAAAGCTCAAATGCAAAATATTTCAATCTTATAAGGTAATTTTTAGAAAAATACATATATATGTTGTGTCGCAACAATTGAAATCAGCACCAACACAGTCATCATATGTCCCATTTTTGAGGTCATTTTTGACAAAAGATGTATAGATTTGATATCGCGAGAAAGGAACAAAGCTAAAATGCAAAATATTTCAATCTTTGTCGCGACAATTTAAATCAGCATCAACATATAATATCTCCAACTTTTGAGGTCATTTTTGACACGAGATGTATAAATTTAGTATCGCGAGAAAGGAAAAAAGCTTAAATGCAAAATATTTCAATCTTTTAAGGTAATTTTTAGAAAAATACATATAAATGTTTTTTGCGCCAATTGAAATCAGCACCAACATGTAATATCGCCAACTTTTGATATAATTTTTGACAAAAGATGTATAAATTTGGTATCACGATAATGGAAAAAAGCTCAATGCAAAATATTTCAATCTGATAAGGTAAATTTAGGAAAAATACATGTAAATATTGTGTCGCCACAATTGAAATAATTAAGCACTGACAAATAATATCTCCCACTTTTGAGGTAATTTTTGACAAAAGATGTTTAAATTTGGTATTGCGTGAAAGTTTTTTTTTAAATTACAATCGAATTTAGTGTCTCCAGCATGAATATAGCCTAGCCTTCGATAAAATACACTTTTTGAAAGAAATAATGTGACGTAAGCATGGAATGTATAAAGAAAACAAAAGAACGCTATAATTTATAACGGCATTTGGTTTCAATTTATTATCAAAAATAAATTAAAAAGAGAATGAAGTTGTCGAGTTTTCATACTTTTGCTTAAAGTTAATTTCGTCTTATTAATATCACGTGTTTTCAACTGAACAATCGTTATGAGCAATCCAATGCTGCCACGAAGTTCACTTCAAGTTCACTTAGCGATCACTCTTGCGATCGCATCTTCTTTACAAGTGCACTTGAAAGCGATCACAAGTTCACTCTAGTCTGTCATGGAATCACTTTCAAGTGCACACGAAGTGCACGAGAGGAACGCTTTTGGCGTGCACTTGGATGGAATGTTGCGTCAGCACCCATCTGTATCTTACCTGTTGCAACCTTATCCTTCTTCTATTTATTTTCCACGCACCTGATGTTCATCGTGTACTATGTTACCACCCTATATTTCCTACGAGGAGGAATGACCCGGTTACCGAAAGCTATATTTTTTTATAGCCTAGGTGGCCGAGTGGTCTAGGGCGCTGGACATACAGTCCTTGTATCAGTAGCCGTTACTTATTGACGGATTGTTGACTGATTGTTGACGGATTTTTGACTGATTGGTGACTGATTTTTCACTGATCGATGACGGATCCATGAATAACGGATGTGTACGTATTTTACGGATGCAAACGTATTTTACGGATGTTAACGTATTTTACTGATCGCATCCGTCAAGTACGTGTTGTATCAATCAGTAAATCACGCATGACGGATACGTAAATATTTGGAATTTTAAGGCAAAACGAATAAACATAATATTGTTCTCGTGTGTTTCCAAATTGTTAGATACATCTTTTTCGAATATAAAGAACAGTATGGTTGAATTACGAATGCTGTATTTTGTTTCAATTTAAATCGTTTACATGTATTTGTGAATGAGAACTGGATATCTAAACTGCATAATACAAGTCTGCGTTTTAGACTCGATCTTTGCAAATGACGAAAACAATATCTTTTTGCAAATTTTATTCATCATATTCTTTCAAAGGTGTTTTATATTTTGCACAACATAATTCTAATGAATTTTGACATATTTAAGTCTTCAAAAGTTAGATTTTAGTGTGCGGTTTAAAGTCTGTCTATAAAAATGACCAAAACAATTTAAATATTTTGAAAACTTTATTCACCATATCCTTTCGAAGGAGTTTAACTTTGTCGAAACTCAATTTTAATTAATTTTAACATATTTAAGGCTTGAAAAGTTAGATTTTTAGAGTGGAGATTAAAATCTGTCTATGGAAATGACCAAAGCAATTTAAATTTTTTTGAAAATTTTACTTCATACAATCCTTTCGAAGGAGTTTTTTATTTTGCGAATCACAATTCTAATAAATTTTAGCATATTTAAGGGTTGACAAGTTAGATTTTAGTGTGCGGTTTAAACTCAGTCTATACAAATTGCCAAAACAATTTAAAATTTTATTCATTATATCCTTTCGAAGGAGTTTTTTTATTTTGCAACACACAATTTCAATGAATTTTAGCATACTTAAGGGTTGAAAAGTCAGATTCTTAGTGTGCGGTTTAAATCTGTCTATAAAAATTACCAAAACAATTGAAATATTTCTAAAATCTTATTCATCATATCCTTTCAAAGGAGTTTTATCTTTTGTGAAACACAATTTTAATGAATTTTAACATATTTAAGGCTAGAAAAAATAGATTTTTAGTCTGTGGTTTAAACTCTGTCTATAAAAATGACCAAAAACAATTGAAAGTTTTTGAAAATTTTATTCATCATATCCTTTCGGAGGAGTTTTATCTTTTGTGAAACACACCTTTAATGAATTTTAACATTTTCAAGTCCTGAAAAGTTAAGATTTTTAGTCTGCGGTTTAAACTCAGTCTGTAGAAATGACCAAAACAATTTAAATTTTTTGAAAATTTTATTCATCATATTCTTTCGAATGAGTTTATATTTTGCGAAGCACAAGTTTAATGAATTTAAGCATTATTTTAGGTTGAAAAAACATGGTTGTTGGTGTGCGGTTTAAACTCAATCTTTAAAAATGACCAAAACAACTCAGTTTTTTGAAAATTTTATTTCATACAATCCTTTTGAAGGAGTTTTTTTTATTTTGTGAATCACAATTTTAATGAATTTTACCAGGTTTAAGGGTTGGAAAGTTAGATGCATAGTCTGCGGTTTAAACTCAGTTGATAAAAATTGACAAAACAATTTAAATTTCTTGAAAATTCTATTCAACATATCCTTTTGAAGGAGTTTTTTCTTTTGTGAAACACATTTTTAATGAATTTTCACATATTTAAGGCTTGAAAAGATTTTGTAGAGTGTGGTTTAAACTCTGTCCATAAAAATGACCAAAAACAATTGAAATATTTTGAAAATTTAATTCATCATATCCTTTCGAAGGAGTTTTATCTTTTGCGAAACCCAATTTTAATTAATTTAACATATTTAAGGCTTGAAAAGTTAGATTTTTAGAGTGCGGTTTAAACTCTATAAAAATGACCAAAACAATTTAAATATTTTTGAAAATTTTATTCATCATATCCTGTTTACAATTTTCAGCATATTTCAGTTTGAAAAGTCAGATTTTAAGTCTGCGGTTTAAACTCAGTCTGTAGAAATGACCAAAAGAATTTAAATTTTTTGAATATTCATCATAGCCTTTCGAAGGAGTTTTATATTTTGCGAAACACAATTTTAATGAATTTAAGCAATCTTTTAGGTTAAAAAATCCGATTTTTGGTGTGCGGTTTACACTCAATCTTTAAAAATGACCAAAACAATTCAGTTTTTTGAAAATGTTACTTCATACAATCCCTTTGAAGCAGTTTTTTTTATTTTGCAAATCACGATTTTAATAAATTTTAGCATGTTTAAGGGTTGAAAAGTTAGATGCATAGTCTGCGGTTTAAACTCAGTTTATAAAAATTGCCGAAACAATTTAAATTTCTTGAAAATTTTATTCATCATATCCTTTTGAAGGAGTTTTATCTTTTGTGAAACCCAATTTTAATGAATGTTCACATATTTAAGGATTGAAAAGTTAGATTTGTAGAGTGCAGTTTAAACTCAGTTTATACAAATTGCCAAAACAATTTAAATTTCTTGAAAATTTTATTCATCATATTCCTTTCGGAGGAGTTTTATCTTTTGCGAAACACACCTTTAATGAATTCTAACATTTTCAAGGCCTGAAAAGTTAGATTTTTAGAGCGCGGTTTAAACTCTGTCTATGAAAATAACCAAAACAATTTTTAAATATTTTTGAAAAATTTATTCATCATATCCTTTTGAAGGAGTTTTATCTTTTGCGAATCACAATTGTAATGTATTTTAGCATATTTAAGTGTTGAAAAGTTAGATGCATAGTCTGCGGTTTGAACTCAGTCTATAAAAATTGCCAAAACAATTAAAATTTCTTGAAAATTTTATTCATCATATCCTTTCGAAGGAGTTTTTTTATTTTGCGAAACAGAATTTTAATGAATTTTAGCATACATAAGAGTTGAAAAGTCAGATTTTTAGTGTGTGGTTTAAACTCTGTCTAAAAAAATGACCAAAACAATTGAAATATTCTAAAAATCTTATTCATCATATCCTTTCGAAGGAGTTTTATCTTTTGCGAAACAAAATTTTAATGAATATTCACATATTTAAGGCTTGAAAAGTTAGATTTTTAGTCTGTGGTTTAAAGTCTGTCTATTAAAGTGACCAAAACAATTGAAATTTTTTGAAAATTTTATTCATCATATCCTTTTGGAGGAGTTTTATCTTTTGCGAAAGACACCTTTAATGAATTTTCACATTTTCAAGGCTTGAAAAGTTAGATTTTAGTCTGCGGTTTAAATTCAGTCTGTAGAAATGACCAAAACAATTTATTGAAAATTTTATTCATCATATCCTTTCGGAGGAGTTTTATATTTTGCGAAACACAATTTTAATGAATTTAAGCATTCTCTTAGGTTGAAAGATCAGATTTTTGGTGTGCGGTTTACACTCAATCTTAAAAAATGACCAAAAGAATTCTGTTTTTGGAAATTTAACTTCATACAATCCTTTTGAAGAAGTTTATATTTTGCGAATCACAATTTTAATGTATTTTAGCATGTTTAAGGGTTGAAAAGTTAGATGCATAGTCTGCGGTTTGAACTCAGTCTATAAAAATTGCCAAAACAATTTAAATTTCTAAAAAAAAATTATTCATCATATACTTTCGAAGTAGTTTTTTTGCGAAACACAATTTTAATGAATTTTAGCATACATAAGGGTTGAAAAGTCAGATTTTTAGTGTGTGGTTTAAACTTTGTCTATAGAAATGACCAAAAACAATTGAAATATTTTTAAAATTTTATTCATCATATCCTTTCAAAGAAGTTTTATCTTTTGCGAAACACAATTTTAATGAATTTAAACATATTTAAGGCTTGAAAAGTTAGATTTGTAGTCTGTGGTTTAAACTCTGTCTATAAAAATGACCTAAACAAGTTAGTTTTTTGAAAATTGTATTCATCATATTCCTGTCGAAGATTTTTTTTTATTTCATGAATCACAATTTAAATGAATTTTAGCATATTCAGTGTTTGAAAAGAAGGATTTCCCAGTCTTTCTTGTATCATTTATTTTGTTTTTTTTTTCTTTGTCATTCCATTTTTTGTTTCGCTCTTAGTTGCTTTCCTGTTATTGTCTAACAAATAACTTTAAACCACTTGTATAAATTATTTTAATATTGTTTTTTTAACAAATTAATTGAATTTGTCTATTTTCGACGATTGGTCAAATCAGATGTGCTTCCAAATTTTAATGCATTCGAGCAAGGACTTATAATGACTTATAAGTCCTTGATTCGAGCAAACTGTATTATATACTGTGCATTCCCTAGCGTACAAGCAGAAACATCAAGTAAATATAATATTAACCTTAACGCACGGGTTAAATATACCTAGGGTTTTATAATAATTTTTTTTTATATATTTTAGTTCTAAATGAAACGAAATTATCATTTCGCAAAATGTATTAACTTGAATGATGACGTAAGGCTATCAATCAGTCATTTACGGAAAGGACCGATCAGTCATCCGTCAGTCACATAATTTACGTATTGTATCCGTCAAATACGTGAATTACTTTTCATATCCGTCAGACTTTGACGGATTGTTGACTGATCGATGACTGATCGTTGACGGCTGACGGATCGCTTAATGATCGCTCTTTTAGTAACGGCTACTGAAGCAAGGACTGTAGTACAGGCGATGATGCCATAGATGACAACTAGCAGGGGTTCAAATCCAGCCGAAGACCTTGCTAGATTTTCCGATGTTAACAGGTTTAAAAAGATGATTTTCGTCACTGTTGGCATTTGGAATCATATATTCTACCTTTGCAGCTCACCTTACCAACGCATTATCATTCATATCATATAGAGCTGTGTGCAACACTATTATCTATATACCTTATATATCTTACCTGTTGTAACCTTATCCTTCTTCTATCTATTTCCTACCCACCTAATGTTCATCATGTACTATGTTACAACCTTAGATTTCCTACAAGGAGGAATTACCCGGTTACCGAAAGCTATATTTTATATAGCCTAGGTTCCCGAGTGGTCTAGGGCGCTGGACATAGTGCAGGCGGTGTTGCCATAGATGACAACCAGCCGGGGTTCATATCCAGCCAAAGACCTTGCTGGATTTTCCGATGTTAACAGGTTTAAAAAGATGATTTTCATCACTGTTGGCATTCGGAATCATACATTCTACCTTTGCAGCTCATCTTACCAACGCATTATCATTCATACTATATAAAGAGTTCAGTTGACCTCGATTTTTAAATATCCATAAATCGTCGCAGTGACACTGATCCTTACATTGTATTGCTTAAAACGCGACAAGGACAATGATTTTGATAAACATTTTCAACTAAAAATATTTAATATATATATTTTTTTCATACTCTACATTAAATTTTCTTATTTTTTTTTGCTATTACAGCTGAAAGAATGTTCCCCTTGATAGTGTAAGATGCATACTCGCATGATATGAATGAAAACTACGATTTTAGGTGTTTATCTACATGAGAGAAACGCGCTGCTGAACTCCTTTATTCAAATCGTGTGCCGTGATTGTAATGCATGTCAATATACTGATATATTGACTATTATTCAAAATGTACAAAAAAAATTAAATAAAACTAAACTCGAAAGTACTTTATTTAATTTGAATAAATAAATAGTTGCAATATCCCAGTTGCTTCAAAAATAAATAAGTTTAAAAGCAATGTAATTTCATATGTATGCAAAAATAGACATTAAGTTTTATTTCCACAAACTCCTTTAAAAAGGCAATTATTAGGTAAAATTAAAAAAAAAAAATGAATCATTTTGGTGATTTTTCACGATTAAGTTTAAACCAAAGACTTAAAATCTACTTTTCTAATCATACTTATGCTAAAAATACATTATATTTTTACTTCGCAACATATAAACTCCTTCCAAAGGTTATTACTAAATACAATTAAAGAAAAATGAAATATTTTGGTCATTTTTAATGATTTAGTTTAAACCAAGGACTTAGAATTTACTTTCCCTATCATATGTATGCTAAAAAGAAATTAAATTTTGAGTTTCCAAAATATCCTTTGGTAAAAATTGATTTGTTTTGGCCATTTTTAATAATTATGTTTAAATTGAAGACTTAAAGTCTACCTTTCCAATTATATTCATGCTAAATAGACATTAAATTCTAATTATGGAACAAGTGAACTCCTTCCAAAGGTTATTATTAAGTTAAATTTTCAAAAACTTGAATTGTTTTGTTCATTGTAAATGCTTAATTTTAAAACGAAGACTTAAAATCTTCTTTTTTAATTTAAATTTTGTAAATTTTGTTGAAAACTAAGGAATATCTCCCTCATGCAACGCTCTGTCCTTAGCTGATTTTGGCTTTACATTTAGATCATATTGGTTGTTTGTTCTCCATCAGTTTTATACAGCTGTTGGTTCATGGTCTTTCAAACGTTTAGGTGTATCTGCACTGAAGAGACATAAGTTGTGGAAATGCACGTATGCAAAATTTAAGTTCATCGTAACTTCAGTATTTTGTTATTTATGCTTAAAATACATTAAATTTTGATTTCACAACAAAAATAAACTCTTTCAAAAGGTTTTTTAAAAGTAAAATGTTCCCCCTAAAAAAAATTAATTGTTTTGGTCATTTTTAATAATAGAGTTGAAACCTTAGACTTAAATCTACTTTTCCATTTTTATTTATGCTAAAAAGACATTGAATTTTACTTTTGCAACATACCAACTCCTTCGAAAGGTTATTATTAAGTAAAATTTTCAAAACATTGAATTGTTTTGGTCACTTTTTCTAATTAAGTTTAAAACGGAGACTTTAAATTTACTTTTCCAATCATATGAATGCTAAAAAGACATTAAATTTTAATTTTCCAACAAATGAACTCCTTCGTAAGGTTATTATAAGCTAACATTTTCAAAAGTTAAATTATTTTGGTAATTTTTAATGATTAAGTTTAAACCGAAGACTTAGAATCTATTTTTTAGCTCACCTGGCTATGCCAGGGTGAGCTTTTGCCATCACTTGGCGTCCGTCGTCCGTTGTCCGTCCGTCCGTCCGCCGTAAACTTTTATTCAAAAATCTTCTCCTCTGAAACCAATGGGCCAATTTAATCCAAACTTGGCCTGGGTAATCACCAGGGTATTTAGTTTTAAAAATGTATTCGGTTAGTCCGAGGACCAAATAACATGACCACTGTTACTAAAAATAGAGCATGGGGTAAATTGCTGTTTTTGGCAAATAACTCAAAAACCGTTGCAGATATAAAAAATCTGAAAAATTCAGAATGACGAGATCTATCTCCCCTGCAATTTTGAAGAAAATCGAAAAATCCGTCTCGGAGTAACAGCCCTTTTTCCGTAAAATTTTCCAAATATATGCAATGTTTTATTCTTTATTTCAAAAACTAACAGATAGAGGTAAAGTGTAAATTGCAAAAATGTTCAGCATATCAAGATCTACATACTCTGAAGTCTTGAAGAAAATCCAACTGCCTGTGTTGTAGTTATTGACTCTTTTTCACTCCCAATTTTTTTAATGCTATATGGTTATGAGTTATTTCCCTTTAAATTCTGTTTTCAAATCTTCTTTGGTTTACTTTTCTCTTTTAAGTTTTAGAGAAATTCCCTGCTATCACTTTATGAAAAAAAAATATTTGTTACATAATCAAGAGCAAAAACGTGTTTTGGTACAAATTTTCACATTTTTTTGCAAAAATACTTTCATAATCTTTACTTATTTCACAAATTAATAATAATTGTATATAAATGTATTATTGTGTCCTTTGGTAATTTTTCTTTGCCCACCTTGCAAACATCTCTGCGAGATAAACATTGAAGCAGCATCTTAACTTCATTGCCTGCACAACTTTATAACTGACTTGCATGGCTATGCCATGGTGAGCTTCTTGCCATCACTGTGTCAGTGGTCCGTACATGGTAAACTTTTCATTCGAACATCTTTCTCTCTGAAACCGCTTTGCCATTTGGAACAAACTTGGGCACAATGGTCCTTAGGTGGCCCCTTTTAAAAAAATGTCCGGCAAGTCCGTATTATATCGAAGATGGCCGCCAGCAGGGAACACGGTTTAACATTGCACCCTATGGGAAATAGTACCCGGACCGGATATCATATCTGCCCTAGAAAATGAGTTCGCTGTACTAATCCGTATAACAGCATTTTTTTGTTGCAACAGAAATACATACATTTCTAGTATATGAAACCATCAGGTGATTTTCCGATTTCCCGTGCAAAGGTGTCGAAAGCGCCATTTTAAAATTGGCGCCCATGATTTCAGAAAATGTACCCCACAGTTGAAAACTCTACATTATTTAAACAGAAACAAAAATCATGTTCTTTTAACATTTGAGGAAAGGATTCACCTATACACAAGTACAATATTTTTTTGTCTAAAAAAACCGGATGTGAGCTAATGACTCGTTTAAAGCTCATTCAAAGCAAATAAACCAAACTCTGGTGTTGTTTTTAACTTTTTTTTGCAAAGTAAATTAATAAAAGCGAATGTATTGCCAAATTATACAAGGCAAACATTAAACAAACTAAAACAAAACAAAAAAAAACCGATTTAAATATACTGGGCAAAAAAAGTTAAGGCTCATATTCATTCAAATCCTTGTATCTCTATTTTCGTCTTGAAACATGGGCATAACCACTGTTCTGATCAACATGACATTTTGCACAGTGTATACACTAACCATCATGAATATTTTCTGTTATTTTCAACTTTTCAAAATTTCTCATTTTTGAGAATCAAAAAATCAAGATTTTGACATTTCTATCGAGTTGTTCAATTTTTTGACTGCCTACAGACTTCGATTCACTAAAACTTTTGGAAAAGTCCCAAAGAAATGGGTATTCTCTTTGGAGTACCCATTTTGTCCCATAGGGAAAATTCCACTTTTGTTTGGGTCTTTTTCAAAATTTGGAAGGGTATGGTGCTCTGAATAAACATTTTGACTTAACAGAATCGTTTGAACCATCAAGACACAAACATTGTGCAAGTAAAGGCTTCATTCTATCGATTTCTGACAGAAATTTGATTTGTTTTTAAGGCAGATAAATTTTTTGGGTAAAAATTCAAATTTCAGAAATTTGTGTTTTTCGAGGAGGGATAAACAGATGGAAGGTTGACTTCATAGACTTTTTTCAAGTGTCTAACCCGATAACCTCGAAAACATCAAACACGAGGATCCACGACGGATCGGATCTTGTATAATTAGATCAAATTTAACTTTGTTGTAAAACTTAATACATTTGTAATGGAAATGAAAAACCTTGATCCTTAACTTTTTTTGTTGATGATACGTAGAATCAAACAGAAGATACAAACCAAACGGAACTATGTACAGGGAAAAAATGCCTTTCCTCTAATGCATGACCGCTCTGGCATGATTATATCTACTTGAATGTTAAATTCAATCCGAATCAGTCTATATAGTAAAAGATAATCTCAAGCTCCCGCACCATGTCAGGGTGACTATCCACAAGGGAGATAATAAATATTATATTAATATTTTTAAAGTAAAGATATAGTATGCATGCATTATTTTGCACAACCCCATAAAAACATGAATAACATACATAGTATTTACAAAATTACTGGGAACTATGTACACATGTACAAAATGACCATAGGATCGCAATAAATCAATATTTACAAATACAACAACCCGTTACTGTGAAATATTAACCATAGTAGTTTGGAGGATTTTCATTGTCTGACCCATTTTTGCAAATTGTTTCAACTCGCACTTGTTGGAGATCCGTTGTAAATACACAGGACATACTGTTCCAAATTATCTGTGATCTCATCTATGCGAAGTATAGACAGCTCGGCGAGAAAAGAAAATGTCGATAGATTTGATTTAAACAGTTCCCAAGGTTTAACCTTTCCTTGCTTTACAAGACAATATGTGGACTCGCAACCAGTAATAGCAGGGAAGACAGGCAGAGTTTACACAAGTTCAATCGTACCTGCAATGATATGGGCTGGCGACTTCGTTCACCTTTAGATAAATGCAACCAAATCTCAACACCAATATCAAACAAAAAGTGAACAAGGAGAACGAGAACATCAGTGTCAGGAGACTAAGCAATAATGCGTTGAAATCCAGATGATGCAGCAGCTGAGGCATGAAATATCATTCGTGTATCCCCTTTTTCATTGTCACTGCCAGACCACGATTCTATTTTAGGAGTGAGCTTCTACCCCAACCCAGATCGCTCTTTTACAGCACTTCAAATCAAAAGAATACAAAACTTTAATTTGGCGATCTTCGTTGCAGCCAAATCCTGCAATACCAACTTTGATATAAGCCCTAAGAATCTCCATGGCCTCAAAAAGAACACGGGTTTTGACCTTGTCCGATAAAGCTCACATTTATTCGATTGGAATCCTTGTGCTTGGAATACGACAGTGGAAATATAAAGCGCTTCAATTGCTGTATTTGCCATGCGTATGACGCTCTGGCTACTACTAGTCTGTGCTTTGAATATGACTCTATCCCCACAATGACCGTTAGTCGATTAGACGGACAACCTTGACTATTGACACCATCCTAATAAAAATATTGCTTATATTTATCAAGAGGCTTTTGAAGTTCAAACACCGCGCCTTCGTGGAATAATGGTCCATCAATCTTAAAACCTAATTTTAAAATGCTTCTTGGTAAAGATCGAAAGATGATGTTTCCCTCGGATACTTTGCCATTCTTTGGTGACATTTGCATTGGTACTGAGCACCAACAGCAACCAAATTAGACCCATCTGATAAGGACCCTATCGCTGCAGCATTCAGCACTTGCACACACGTTTTTCAAAACAACTGGTTTGTAGTTTTACTTATGGGGTCTCTGTTTCTGGCCACAATATCAGAAATGGTACTGAATAAACACATAGACTTTCAGTCAAAGTTTGCAGCAGAAGATTGAGTAGAAGGATCATCATCTGTCCAAGCGAGTCCGTTGACGATATATTAATCATTAATTTTGATTTGACCTTTGCTTGGTAAAAATTTTATAGCATACACTGTGACATTGAAGTTTTGCATCAGGTAAATTTTGTTTTTCAATGCTACCTCTCAGTTCCCTGTGGAATGAATCATCTTGATTGCTGTCGATTCTGTCATTAGATAATTGTAGTACAGTACAGTACTGTGCGACGTAGCCCTTACCGTTTGACGAACGCGAAACGGATTGCTGACGGGACGTGAACGGATCGCTGACAGGAACGTGACGTGACGGGACGGGACGAATCGATTCACGTCCATAACAGTTCATGCCCAGGTACTCGTCATTTGACGAATACAATTCGTCAAATGACGAGAGAGGACTCGTCATTTAATGATATGCAAAATAATTAATAGATTAATAGATAATTGAAATTTTCCAATGAAACGAAACGAATTCAATCGTGATAAAGGTTTTATACAAAATTAACATTTACAGTGACTTGGCTATAAAAAGAATATATAAATTGAAAATCAATAGTTAAATTTCCTTTATTTTGTTAAGAACTCCACGAAAATGATGAAAATGATAAAAAAATATTGATCAATTTTAATCGAATAATCAATAATGACATTTTTGTCATCGCGAATGGACTATTCACAGGGAAACTTTCCCTTTACAAATTATTTTGCTCAAAATCCCATGAAAAGGTGATAAAAAATTACCTAAGAATCTTCATTTTATTCATTACATATGCACTGGCCAGTGCGAAACTTTCCTTTTTCACATTTATTTGTTAAAAATTCCATGAAATAAAAACATGTGATAAAAATTACTTATGAATCTTCATTTTAGTCATTACATATGCAGAGGTCAGTGCGAAACTTTCCTTTTACACATTATTTTGTTGAAAATTCCATGAAAATGAAAAAATGTGATAAAAAATTACTTATTAATGTTCATTTTTCTCATAACATATACACCGGTCAGTGCAAACCTTTCCTTTGACACATTGTTTTGTTAAAAATTCGATGAAAATGAAAAAAATATGTTAAAAAAATTACTTATAAATCTTTATTTTAATCATTACATATACACCGGTCAGTGCGAAACTTTCCTTTTACACTTTATTTTGTTAGAAATTCCATGAAAATTAAAAAATGTGATAAAAATTACTGATGAATGTTCATTTTAGTCATTACGTATACACCGGTCAGTGCAAAACTTTCATTTTACATATTATTCTGTTAAAAATTCCATGAAAATGAAAATATGTGATAAAAAATTACTAATGAATCTTCATTTTAGTCATTACATATACATCGGTCAGTGCGAAACTTTCCTTTTTATACATTATTTTGTTTAAAATTCCATGAAAATTAAAAAATGTGATAAAAATTACTTATGAATGTTCATTTTACACATAACATATACACCGGTCAGTGCGAAACTTTCCTTTTACCCATTTATGATGTTAAAAATTCCATGAAAATGAAAAAATGTGACAAAAATTACTGATCATTAGTCATTACATATACACCAGTCAGTGTGAAACTTTCCTTTTATTCATTTTTTTGTTAAAAATTCCATGAAAATGAAAAAATGTGATCAAAAATGACATAAGAATCTTCATTTTAGTCATTAGATTTACACCGGTCAGTGTGAAACTTTCTTTTTACACATTATTTTGTTAAAAATCCCATGAAAATGAAAAAATGTGATAAAAATTACTTATGAATGTTCATTTTAGTCATTACATATACACCGGTCAGTGCGAAACTTTCCTTTTTACACATTATTTGGTTTAAAATTCCATGAAAATTAAAAAATGTGATAAAAATTACTTATGAATGTTCATTTTACACATAACATATACACCGGTCAGTGCGAAACTTTCCTTTTACCCATTTATCATGTTAAAAATTCCATGAAAATGAAAAAATGTGACAAAAATTACTGATCTTTAGTCATTACATATACACCGGTCAGTGTGAAACTTTCCTTTTATTCATTATTTTGTTAAAAATTCCATGAAAATGAAAAAATGTGATAAAAAATTACTTAAGAATCTTCATTTTAGTCATTACATTTAAACCGGTCAGTGTGAAACTTTCTTTTTACACATTATTTTGTTAAAAATCCCATGAAAATGAAAAAATGTGATAAAAATTACTTATGAATGTTCATTTTAGTCATTACATATACACCAATCAGTGCATAACTTTTTTTTTACACATTATTTTGTTAAAATCCCATGAAAATGAAAAAATGTGATAAAAATTACTTATGAATGTTCATTTTAGTCATTACATATACACCGGTCAGTGCAAAACTTTCTTTTTACACATTATTTTGTTAAAAATTCCATGAGAATGAAAAAAATGTGATAAAAAATTACTAATGAATCTTCATTTTAGGCATTACATATACACCGGTCAGGTCGAAACTTTCCTTTCACACATTATTTTATTAAAAATTCCATTAAAATGAAAAATTTTAACAAAAGATCACTAAGAAATCTGTATTTAAGTCATAATTAATCCACTGTTCAATACAAAACTTTCCTTTAACACATCATTTTGTTCAAAATTCCATGAAAATGAACAATTTTTGTAAAAAAAAAAACACTTATAAACCTTCATTAAAGTCATTGCAAATCTAGCAGTCAGTGCAAAACTTTTCTTATACACATTGGTTTGTTTAAAATTCCAATATAACTAAAAATAAATAATTAAAAATGACTTATTTTGACTTTTAGTCATTACAAAGGCACTAATCAGTGAGAAATTTTCTCTTTACTCATTATTTTGTTTAAAACTCGATAAAAATGGCAAATTTTGATGAATAACACCCGTCAATGCAGCAGTTCCTTTCGAACTTAATTTCATTAAAAACTCCATGAAAAGGAAAAAAAATATGATAAGCAATAATTTATTGATAGCAAAAAGATTGATCTGTTGCGATGATGTACTGATCGTGTATGCACTGGGTGAAACGAATCTATATTTCGCAAAATCTTTAACCCGATATATCACGTGATATATGGACGAATCTGGACGCGAGTTGGACGAATAGGGTTCTCGTCATCCGTCACGTTTCGCGTCAATTGACGGGTTGGACGAATAACAAGTCGTCACGTTAATTAACTGATCGCTGACTGACCGCTGACTGCTCCCTGACGAACGGATGACGGCTGACTGATCGTTTTTTCTGTAAGGGCTACGTTGCACAGTACTGTAGAAATGCCCTGCCTTGTACCAACGATTATACTTCCTCGACGGTCAGATCCCTTGATGCAACAGAATCCACATTTTGATACAACACGTCGCTTCTTTGTCAAAGGTTGCAAGAGTTTACATTTAACCTCTAATCTGTCTGAGGAATCCATTATTTCGATTTTTTTTCTTTTTGGTTATATACAAAACACAGCGCAAAACATTACAGGAACAAATAACCGGATCAAACAAAACAGGACAAAATTGTCAATTACAACAAACCAATGAAAAAGTAAGAAAATTAGTTGCTTCCACTCCATAAAAACAAGGATAATCAGCTACCTCTGCTCAAACTGAACACTATATTGTCATTGAGAAATAACAAGTCCAAGGTATTACCATTCAAAAAATTAATGAAAAAAATATTTCTATCAGGATTTTATTGTATAAGATACGAAATAGTTAAAAAAAATAAAAAAAATAATAAAATAAAATAAATCCTACACCATTCCCGATCGCAAATGCATGCTCATTCAACTCCCATACGATCTGTACACCCTCTGGAAGACCTTTGGCCCACCCCATCTTCCTTGGCTCTCCCGTGCTAGTACATCCCGTCTATTTGGGTGTGCTTGCTTATTTAATGTAGGGCTTACTAAGCAACAATTGAGAGACTACAAAATGGTAGCTGAACGTAGACCCCATTCTAAATTTCACAGAAACAGCTTCAACCAATTTGCCCTGGTATTTAAAAAGAAACTACTCTTTTGGTAAATTAATATCAAAATATATATTCACAGAACTAAATTTAAGAACTAGGACCGATAAGAAACTGTTTGATGTTTGAATAAGATCAGATTTAAGATGTTTAAAGAATTAAATGTGACAAAAAACAAACAAACCTAGTCTCCTGAATCACATACGGACACAGACGCAATGCCGAAAAGCTGTTCTATCTCGATAGAAAAGCCTCAAAATGTGATAATGGAAGGTGAAATGACAGGAAAACGATAACATAAAGACGAGTTTAGCATTTCATAGATAAATTATCTATTCTCAAATTAACCTATTCGATGATATGATAAGACTTAAGGTGTTGTATATGTTGCTGTAAATGGAATATTTGTATTTTTGGTATAATATACATCAATTTCAACTGAAATATGACAAATCAAATTGAAAATCATCATAATGAATATTTATATAGATATACTCCATTACTAAATATTTCAATGCCTCAAGGTCTTCAAACAACACTTTCGGAGACAAAAATCGATTTATATCGATTTTTTTATGTCGAAAATCAAATTTAGGCTGATCAAATAATCAAATGTGATTAATTTATTACATTTCAAATTTTTAAATGACAAATTATTTAAGTTTTAGAAAATAATGTGAAAAAATAACGTCATCATTTCAACAGCCAATAGAATCTTCCTGCACGAGAAATCGTTAAACCACCTGATGGAATGTTAGAATATAAGTATTTTTGTATGCGAATACCTAAAAATATTGCTGTTATACCTTTGAGTACAGCGCACCATTTTTCAAAATCTTCGGTCCGGGGACTAAAAGCATTCGAAGATCTTCTTTTCTGAAACCACTGTGCCAATTGGAACCAAACTTGGTCACAATAGTCCTTCGGTGGTCCCCTTTACAAATTTTCTCCTTCAAGTCTGCACGTCATCCAAGATGGCCGCCAGCGGGGAACTTTGTCAAAAATTGGATAATATTGCGAACATCTTCTCCTCTGAAAATACTGGACCAATTGGAACCAAACTTAGTCACAATGGTCCTTATATGGCCCTTTAAAAAATTGTGTTCAGCAAGTCCACATCATATCCAAAATGGCCGCCAGGAGGGAACCTGTTTTTAAAATTGGACCCTATAGGGAAACATATTCAAAGATCTTCTCCTCTGAAAGTACATTGCCAATTGGAATCATACTTAATCACAATGGTCCTAACTCGGTCCCCTTCATCAAATGTGTGTGGCATGTCCGCAAAGCATCAAAGATGGCAGTCAGCGGGGAACATTGTTTAAACTTGGACCCCATGGGAAATCATTCAAAGATCTCCACTGAAAATAATATGCCAATTGGAACCAAAGTGAGGCACAATGATCCTTACATGGTCTTCTTCTTCAAGAAAGGTGACAGTCGGTCTACGCCCGATCAAAAATGGCTGCCATTGGGGAACATAGTTTAATTTTGGATTATATAACATCAGCAAACTTCAAAATGAGACCCTTAAACAGTCAATAAACAAATTTGAAAATGAGAACCTTAAACATTGTGATTATTTTGACTTATTGTGTCAGCCATGGCACTGATGAGCGATACAGGCTCTTGAGAGCCTCTTGTTCTAATCATATTTATGGTAAAATACATCTGCAAATAAATACCGGAGCAAGAACGAGGAAAGGGGAAATTCGAAAATCATTAATCCAAAATCACGGCAATGCACAGCAACAGAAATTGAGACAGTATGACAAAGACATAACAAATAAACAAAAATAAATAAGAACGCGACAAAAACTAAAGCACTAGCAGTGTGAACCCCTATAAAAGTCATTAAATTTTGGACTTTACAATATATAAACTCCCTCGAAAGGTTATTTTGTGAAATTTAAAATAAAAACTTAAAAGTTTTGGTCATTTTAAATAATTGATTTTAAAGCAAAGAATACAAATATTACTTATTTAACCAAAGGAGTAGAGCCACGAAGGGCCCAAATCGGCCTGATGTATTTGTTTTTTCTTTATCTCCCTTCGGGCATTCATCTCGTATTACATTTGTGATAACCAGCGTCCAGAATGTAGCTGTGAATATTTTGCTTAGACTTTTTTGTACATAGTTTTTGTTTGATTTTGTTTTAAATTTTCGTTGTGTTTTGAAAAAGGCCCGGATAGGGGCTGAAATATTAACAGAATTATTTGTGCACTGTTCACTTTTGTCTATTGTTTGTAATATATATATATATATATAT